>JARCZZ010010697.1:7508-26094 GCA_030323915.1 Brotogeris chrysoptera
CAGTTTGGGTCAGGTGTCTGTCTCTGCTTCCTCCCGGCTCCCCCTCCTCCCTGGCATAGCATGAGGCTCAGAAAGTCTTTGGCCAGACCAAAACACTACCCAGCAGTAACTGAAAATACTGGTGTTATCAGTGCTGTTCCCAGGCCCAAAACCAAAACCACAGCACTGCACCAGCTACCAAGGAGGAGAAAAAATGACTACTGCTGCTGAACCCATGACAGATATATAAAAATGCTTTTGTGAGGCAATTTTGTGTCCTTGTAAGTACTGATGAATCAATCTGTTAATTAACCTTTGGAAGTGCAATCTTGCAAGTGATGAGAGACCTTTTTCATCTTATCATATGTTAGCCAGTATCCTTAAAACCACTCTTCTCCACAAAGTGAGTAATTTTAAGAAATGTGCTATGTAACAAGCTAGAATCAAGCTGGCTCAAATTCTGTGTACTTTACTGTAAACACTTCACTGCAGTTGTATTTTAAGATTTATTTTTTTTAAGTTTTGAAAAAAGAAGAAAAGCATCAAGAATGTGTAGCACTCTTCAGGTACAAAGTGTTTATATAAAATAACTTTCACAGTATTTTATGTTTCTTCCAGAGGCCTGGAGTCAAGTCTGTAACTAAAATCTTTTTGTTCACATTTTCATAGTCACATTTTGGCATTTACATGCCAAAGCCTAAGTCTTATAAAATCACAGAAATCCTAGAATCAACCAGGTTGGAAAGACCTTTAAGGTCACCAAGTCCAACCATTCCGTTCCCAGCACTGCCAAGTCCACCACTAAGCCATGTTACTGAATGCCTTGTCTACACAATGAAAAATAACCTGTCTCTATTCACATTCCAAAATATCTCTGAAAACTGGGGATGCACATTATCAATTATTACCAAAGCAGGACACAACAGGAACAGCTTATTCTTAGTGGAGATGGTCAGGTTTCTAACCTATGGATTTGACTATTCACCCTGTATTTCTGCCTTAAAAAACACCAAAAAATCTACGGAAAGCATCAAACGTTGTGTGTCCTATGACAAATTAGTAATCTAGTATCTTCCTCCTGAGTTTCACACTGACTAAACTTCACATTCTTTGCAGTAAGTACAGAAAAGGAAATGAAAAATGAAACTCTCAAGCTCACATCTAACGTTAATCACAGCCCAATGCAAAATAAGTTTGTCTCAGTTCAGTTACCAATAGATGGGAAACCACCTGCATCACAAGAATCCCAGCTGAGCTTGTATTAGATAGACAGTTCCCAGTCATTTCAGACAGAAACCTAAACCATGCGGCCTGCTGTGAAATCACAGATTGGGTAAGTAAAGTAATATCAGTATGTAGTGGGAGATGCTTTTTTCCATTCAGAAGGGGTAAGGTGCCTCAATATGAGCAAGTTATACTGGTAGGCCACTGAGGAAGATCTGTAAAACACTGAAAGATGATCTGAACTAGATTCAAAGTAATTTTAAATACAGATCACACCAAAGCTTGAACTGGACCCTGTCAAAACCAACTATTTTTTTCCACACAGATCCTTTATCAGTTTTCTACAAAATTTCAGCCTATTTCAAAGAAGACAAAAAAAGGCTCACTTTTTGTATCACTGATGGCTAACTCCTCTGATTTTAAATGCTTGAAAATTGAGGGTTTTGTCCATTTTGGACAAAAACCATTTTCTGATAAAAGCCAATATGATTCAGTGAGAAATTTAAACCTGCACGTTATTCAATATATTAAATGGGTCTTGCCTTTCTTATCCATTTTATAAACTCCATTAAAGCAACTGAAGCATTCTGTGAGTTCAGAAGGTTTAAGCCCACATAGTCAGCTTTAGAAGAATTAATCTTATAAATCCTTACTGTAACTGCAGTGATTTAGCAGGGGCACTGGAGATACCATAATATGTGTAACCTCAAGTCTGATGATAATCTGGGGTATTAAAAAAGGAGTGTGTTGCATCTGTTTCACAAGTTTTAATGATTTGGAAAGCATCATTAATAAGATTACTACAGTTTCCTCATTTTTCTCTATACTTTCTAAATTACCCTAGCTTCATCTGCAAGTCAGAATAAGTCATAGATAAATATAGCAAAATGATAAAAAACAAACTTTTTGAAACCTACATAATTCCAAAATTGGCACATGTGTTAATAATACCAGCTCACCATACAGACACTGAAAATTCAGAATTAATATTTTTTACCACTGGCAACATCACTTCCTTCTCACTTATAAATCTTTTTAAAAGCATATTAGAATTCATTTGCAGCTGGAATCAAAACAGCATACATTATGACATATATAAGACCACTAGGCAATTAAGTTTAGGAAATTAACCCCTACTCTTTAAATCCAAAATTATATATTTCTTATTAAAAAAAAGAGAGAGAGCGACAATGTTATCTATTGCCTCATCTTAACTGAAGTAGGATTTTTAACCTGTAAATGTTGACATTACTAACTCTTTGTCTTTCCTCCCTCAGCCATCATAAACTCATATACACCAAGACATGCACATACTCTATAAAATCCATGCTGCTGAAAAGGCTTTGAAAAGATATGATCCTTCTATTTTTCAAAATAAATCTTAAACATGATGTAATTTAAACATAGATATCTTGTAAACTTCAGACAGAGAGGAAGTACGAATTCATAATGACACAGTGTCTAGCTTCTTCTTCCCATACCCAGTTTCATATTCAGTCTTCCATATTTAAATATAAAGTTGGCTTTGACATTTACCAAAGACAAAAAGTGAGATAAAATAATAAGTAAGACAGGATTTTGGGCTTTCTTAAATGAAGAATTCATCTCTTGCATCAGTACTTAAGTCATACACTGAGTCATAACACAGCTCATTATTGAGGTATAACACATTACAGTAGGAAAAAAAAAACTTTTAAAATGCTGTCTTTCAGAGAAGCTCATAAAATTTTTCAGAGAAATGGCTAATGAGGGTGTGGAACAACCACTTTGGACTGTTAAATAAGAAATCGAGAGGTATATTTTTCTCTGAGGGCTAAAGTAAAAGACTTCTTGGAAAAAATCAGGTCAAGCAGTAGTTAATGTGTAAGTCCCCCACATGGTAGTGTGAAAAAGATTGATACTTCAGTGAGGATAAAAGGAAAGCCTAACAGATAAACCTTCCGAAGCATCAGATGGCAGGTGGACCAGTAATGGATGAAGAGCTAGAAAGTGATATGAGAGACAAGAAGTTTCTAATTATTTTCTGATTTGCTTTAATTTAAATCAGACTTTAATTTGTTGTCACAACAGATTAACAGGGTCTGCACAAACAAATGTAATGAATTCAGGGTGTTTCAAAGCCAAAGGCTAAACCTGGATTTATTGTTGGCATGTGCTTTATTCATCCCTCTGGCCTGGGCAGAACTTGTTTCTTTATTATTTTTATTTCTTTCCTTCCCGAAGAAGTCAGTGATTTAAAGCAAACTAATTAGAAATAAATAAAATGAAGCAAGCTTCAACTTAACATGAGTATTTATTTGTGTTTATGTGGGTATTTCAAAGCAGCTGTGCCTTATTCCATTTAATTTATATTTTTTTTTCTGACTGAGCAAAAAGAAAAACTGTTCTCCATCATAACATTGATTTGGACCTAATCTAGAATAGCCTTTTTATTAATATTGTACTAAACCTCAGGAAATGATGCCATAGGCCACATAATTGTGCCAAAATACATATGAAGTCAGTTGATTCTATTTATTAAGACCATACAAGGCCTTTGACCTCTTTACAGTGCACAAACATTAGGCCAGCTGGCTTACAGACATTCTTTTATACTGAATCTGTACGCCCATATCTGTTAGCGACTTTTCATTTCATCACAGCACAAGGAGCACCAGAACGGCAGCAGTGGTTTGCATGGTTATATTTAGATTGCATGACTGGCCAGCAGAAGTACACACTGTGTCATTTTCATATGTTCATTAGTGGTGGCTGATAACAACCATACTGCTTCTTTTAGGTAGATAAATCATATTAAACTAAGAACCTGGAAATGCTCAGATTAGAAATTATCTTTGAACACCCACCTCACTATATAGCAAAGAAATATTTAATTTGGCAGGAATTTATCACTGGAAAAAATTGTCTAAGTGAAAAATCATTTAAGAATGCATTTTTGAAATCTTGAATAGACACAGATCCCTTTCTGAGGTGCAAGTATGGGTTAGATGTGTTACTGATTTTCAAATAGATTATCTGCATCTGTAATGGAAATGTGCAAAGTGACTTTGTCTGACAGGCATAAACCACATTTTCTGAGCCCATCAGGGTTTGCAAGCTGCAAGCAAACACAGTACGTTTATTTCATTAATAGCCTGTCTGCTCTCAACCTCAAGGTCTCAACAGAGACCAAATTCAAAACATTTTGTCACCATTCATGTTCCTTCACTAATTCAGTAAGCCTATGTGGGAAGTCACCATGTTCTATTCTGGCTCTGTGTGTGTACTCCACTGTTATGTTTTGCTTTATAGTAGCCATAAATGGCAAAGTTTTGGTAGCAGGGCCCTGCTAGGATGACTTGTGTGGGAGGAGGCAATGAGCCATTCTATACCAGACCCAGATGGTCTCATAAGGTTATGAAACATATCAAAACAGACCACTGAATGTGAAAACTTCAACCAGGCAGAACTGTTTATGGTGCCTCTACTCACACGTAAGTAATAAAGAGCAACAACTGTGAGGGGCGGGATACACAGCTGGAGCCACTACCTTGGAAGGAGATTCTCCATGATAGGGAGATACCTCCACGTGGACTGTGGCCATGGGTAGCACATTTAAAGGCAGGAACACTCTTAATGGACTGCAGCCTGTGGAGGAACCATGCTGAGGCAGAGACACTGCCAGAAGGGCAACTGAAGGCTAACCATGCCTGAGCAGGGGAGTATCAAGGAGCAAAAATCTGTCAGAGTTATATATGAATAAGCTTAGGCCTTCATGTAAATCACTAAAAAGAGCAACATGCAATTTTTTTTTAAACATTTCTCTTCTATTTCTAGAATGGAAATAAAAAATAAAAATAAAAAAAAAGTCAACAAGAATAAAAATGAATTCACAATTACTGAATGATAGTAGGATGGTAACTATGCTATGATAAAAAGTTGTCATATAGAGGGCTGAGTTCATGAATTCATAGAAAGGGGAGTAGATGATGTGTTTTGCTGTTTACATATGCTGAGATTTTGGGATCCCTAAAGGAATCCACAGTGTCCATTTAAATCTTCTTTAAACCTTTTCCATTGCTGCCTGCTTTAATCTCCTCTTGTAAAAGGAATGTTTAAACAGGGAACATCAAGGGTGATTTTCAACTTCAGGCACAAACCAGAGGGTACTCAGCAGTGTTCAAAAACAGGTATAGTACAGCTCTTGTTCCTAACAATGCCTTTTAGATTAAATTCTAAATGTGCATTCTGAATAAGTAGCTTACATAAGGTAGCATAGGTTTAGAACTTCAAGTTTTGCTTTAAGGTTGGTTTGTTGCTTAATAATAAAATGGGCCTGTGCTGCTATTAAGTTTTATTATTGCAATTTGAAGGGCCAGGCCCCAAGGGCAGAAGCCCTAGTATTGTTCAAATGGTAAAGGGGGATGTGCTGGACCTCCTGGGTCACAGGCCTTGGGAGATATGAAACCCCAAACCCTTGAGCCATGGGGGTTGTTATGGAAACCAGAAGGGGTGTGTCTGTGTCAGGGGAGCGGGCAGTGCTGGGTGCAGACTTACAGGCCGCATGGATGGAAATCCCCTGATTGCGCAACAGAGACCCACTGCTTGTGGAAAGTCCCAGAAGACCTTTTGTATTAGCTGGGAACCAATCAGAAACCATTGTATCAGTAGTGCGTTTTGAAATATCCAATCAGTGTGTTAAAAGAAACATATATAAGTGCATGAAGACTGTTAATAAAGAGACACATTGCTTGCATCAAGCTATGTCCCGTCTCTCAATCGCAGCAGCAATTAAATATTTTAAATATTTTTTCCCTCATCTTTGTTAATGTTGTTCCACATGGGTCAATGAAAAAATTGTCTTATTCTTACAGTGACATTGTAGGATTTAAATTCCTCTGTTTATGTTAGTGGAAATCCATATAATTCAATACAGTCACTTCTGATTTATAACAGTACAAAAGCAAGAAAATTGAGCTGATGATTAACAATGTCCTGGCTTTGACCAGGACTTTCTGTTCCAGAGTTACTTCCAGCAGTTTTCTTAAGGCAGACTGTTAAAAATGAAAATTACTGTAATATCAAAACAAAACCAGACCAGTTAGCTAAGCATCAAGAATAATTAAAGACATTCAATACAATCCTGAAAAATTACTTTGAAACTCACAATGTTTTTGCCTTCCATTACTAAATATCAGACTCTGATCTGAGTAATTTTTAAAATTAAGTTTGTTCCAATGGAATTGAGGGTTTAATTCCAAACTAGTGCTGCCTTCCTCAACCACCCTCCTCCAACAGCAGGAGCAAAATAAACTGTCTATCAAGAGAGATGGGACCTTTTAGCCTGTAGGGAAACCATTGATATCTAACTATTATTTATTGCAGGTAGGTCTTAAAACATAAGATGAGTTAATGTCTTTATGACATAACATTTTCTGTTGTTAACAAAATATTTCAATGAATAGCAGAAAATGTGTTCACTACAAAATTAAAATTCAAAATAATATTTATGTAGTCATAAATAACAGCTACTATTTCTACTTTAAGACTTAGAAAGCTTCTTAAAATCTGTGTGAATGGTGACTCAGGAGTTGTGATGTTCTGTGTTACCTCAGTGGACCCTTCCAATTCTCAGCTTAATGAGAATCCTGTTTTATGCACTTCGAAGATATTGTTTCTACCCTCAAACAAAAGTTTGAGTTATAGTTTGCAAAATAATTTCAAGCAGTTTCTTTCTTCATGTCCCCCTCTGCTTGTCTACCTTTCCTAAAGAATTTGTTGGGAAGTTTAGAATGCCATCATAAAAAAAAAGTGTAAGGAGAATGTCACAGGAAATTGTAAGCAGAGATACCATAGGAAATGGCAAGCAGAAAGTAATAACAGCCTGAAAGTGCATCATCAATGGTGGAGCAAGGAATTTCTGTCTACTTTTCAGCTCTCAGGTATTATTTGACATCCAGCTTTGTTCTGACATTGTATCACTGTGCAGACTCCACTTGTGTTTCCCAATATAGACATACCCTAGATTTAATAGAAATCAGTGTAAATGAATCTGGTCCTTGGGATGGATAGCTGGGACACCAGGATTTCATGCTGTAGACCTGCTGAAAACCTTAGACATATCTCCTTTTTAACTTTATTATTAATTTCATATGACTGACAATAAAGGTACTATTTACAGTGTTGGACTGCTTTTGGGTCATGTAAAATTAATTCAGCATGAGGTGTAGAATTTTCCTGACAGCTACAAGAAAAATAATCACATTTTAAGATAATTCATATCTCAGCAACTATATTTTTCTGGAATTCTCTGCTGCTTCTAGAGAATATAAAATCTACTAATAGTGAAATTATTAATTTTTCCTCAACTATGAGTGGTGAGGATGTGCGATCTTCATTTCCTCCCCTTAATACTGTCCCTCTGAGCAATCTAAGGTATCTACATTCTCATAAGAGAAAAAAAGAGAAATCCATTCCTTAAAATATTCTATGTGAAAAACTGTCAGAAAGGATGTGAGGATATGAACTGTGTTTCAGGAACATCAGGAAACTGCAGGAGAAAAAAGAAAACCAAAAAAAACATTAAATAAGGCTGTTCAGTGAATCAGAGAACATCTTTTGTTATTCCCTCTTCGTCATTATAATAAGAATCATCAACATTGAATGATGTCTTATGTGTTTTCTCTACTGGTATTCAAATTACACTATTTGCCTGTTTATGGCTCTTACAGCTTTTTATGCTTTTTCTAGGGAACTGTATGTGAAGGAAATGGCTTCTTGAATTAAGCTATTTTAAGATAAAGCATGATAAATTTGTACTTATTTCTGTTCACATTTATAAATAATTCAGATTTACTCTCTACTGCATAAATTAATTGTTTGACCCATAATTGCTTTTGGTGTTGAGATTCTTCTAAGACTTATAAAACTGTAAACATTTCTTTCAGTCATGCTTTGCTGTGTGAGGCTGGAAACTTAGTCTACATTTAGCATTTGCTTTATTACTTATTTAGTCTGGGTTAGAAATAAGACCATTTTGGATATAGAACAGCATTTGTTTTACAATGTTAATTAAAATCCTGAGGAATTTCTTCCAACACTGAACAAGGAATTCATTAAAATAAGAAAAATGTTACTGGCCTCACTATTATTCTTTGTATGTAGAAGTGTGGAAGTCACACCCTCTGTTAAAAGTTGTTTCAAGCATGCTTCCTGCAACAGATCTAGGGAAATTCTGAACAGAACATCATGTGATATAAATCCTCTAGTAAGATACAGTATGCTGAGTGACAAAGCCCTCAAAAAATTGAGTCGCTCTGTTCATCAGAAGGACTTTTTAAACTGACAGGTGAAATGAATAATAGCATCTATTAACAACACATGATCAATAAAGAAAGACTTTTAGAACTGAAGTGTGTACTAGAGAAACATGGCAGGAACCCCTTCAGCTGGATTTTCCTGTGAAGAGTATGTTGTGACACACACCTTAATATAAACATTTCCTCTGTAGTCAATAGGGAGAATTAGATTTCTCCGATGATGAGATTCATTCTTTCCACACATGATTAGCGTTCTAACTTTCAGGCATTTGAAGTCTGGCAAGAGGAATCCAAACCCAGGCCAATGAAATTTAGTTTCCATTATCTTTAGTGCTGAATAGTATTTGTGAGGACATAATGCAGAAGTACCGATAGCCTTCTGGGGTTCTTTCTTGGGTCTTCATTAAGCTGTCAGAGTAAGCTGATTGTTCTTAAGAGTACAAGTAACCTTCCTGAGATGAAAACACTAATAAACTCCTTATTATCATTGATTCTGACCAACTGAGGAGAGTAGTATTTGCTGTTTACATTGCTATCCATATTTTTTTAGAGATTACACTAAGCAGTTGTGTTGCCTAGCAACTTTCTAAAAAAAAATCTGAATAATGCATAAGTATTTGTATACAATTTACAAGTTCAGTAATTTGTATTATGCAAAAAAACACATTGCAAATCTTTCCAGTTCAAGATGTAAAAAATAATGACTATATTTTGCACTTTGGAAGTAACTGCCATCTGTGGACCTCAAATATTTCATATCTATTAACAATTAAACCCTCACACCTCTATACTTCAAGCAATGCACTATGACAGTATTTTTTTCTGTAAGTTGCAATAGACAACCACACATATGCATACATAATATAATACATTAGCAACTCAGTACTTCTTATATGTAGATCATGGCTGGACCCTATTATCATAACCTGGATTCTTCAGTGGCTTATCTCATCAACAGATAATCTCGTTAAAATGATCTTTTTTACAAAATCATTTCAGTGCAAGACAATCTCATTCATGACTAATCCTAAGGATTTGTCACCTTGGGTCTAAATATTGTAACTGACCCTCAATGAAATAAAGCTGATATATTCCTTCCATTATTAGAATGATAATTACATGCCATCTAGAACCAGACATTAGAGCTTTGGAGAAAATAATGTGCTATGACCTGACATGATAGAGCTCTTTCCCAAGGAAGGCAGTGGAAACTGACTTTTTAATAACAATATTAAATTTATAATATTAAAATTATAAAATTCTTTACAATTACAGTTTCAAGCAGGGTTTGTTTTGTTTTTTGTTTGTTTTTTTTTTTTTTTTCTGTAGATATATTACAATGAAGCATGATTGTGTATTTACCATTCTGATAAAGTTATTAATTGAACAATATGTTTGAGCTAATTTTCTAGGTAGCCAGGAAAAAACCATTCTTAAAAATGCATATTAAGATTACATCTGTGTAGCATGAAAATATCATACTTCCTTGTGCTAATGGGAATTGCATATATTTAACATATGATACTACTCTGGCTGATGTAATTGCATAGCACAGGGAGCACAGGACATGAAAATGACTTGAACTTTGTAAGAACTGCTTTGTTGACAGAAGTAATATAAATAAGATTAGGTGTGATGATGCACAACTGTATGCAGAGGGACAGATTTAAATAGACTGTAAATAGATCTCATAATGCATTAGGCAAACCAGGAGTTATTCAGGATGGTGACATAGAAAAGGAGTCTTCATGGACTCATTGTTTGGCAGGAGGAAGGAACCTTCAATGAATTACAGGAAAGAAAGGTAAATATTCATCGGCGATTGTCTCCTTTAATATACACTTAAAAGGTAGAAAGAAAAAGCTTAGCTGAGAGTTCCTCATTCCTCTGCCCCAGTAGCAATAATTCTAGATAAAATTTCACAGCTAACTACACAGCAGAATTCTTAAAGAGCTCCTGAAGAGGCAAGTTTGAAAATGAGACTAAATTTGTCATTATGGGATGACAAAGCATTTAGTGGAAAACTGAAATTTCAGCAAATGTGTTTGCCAGAGATTTTAGCTGTGCTAAAATGCTGTCAGCCTCTTTCTTACTCTCTATGCTATTTGCAAAATTCACCTGGGACAGCATTGAAGTTACAACACTAACATACTCTACAAATTCTCTGCTTTTCTTCTGTACCCATAGTATCAGTTGACAGTTATGCACACTTTAGAGGGTAGTCAGGTGAAATATTTCTATGTTCTGTAGGTGAAAATGAGAAGCAGAGTGATGTTTTGCAGAGAAGGAAAAAGGAGACGAAGAATCACTGTCTAACATTAGACTATATAAATTAAGCCCAGTATTTAGATCAGTGTAAACATTTTAAGCTGAAGAAGAGCAGATGGATGTCAGTTTTATAGGCCCAACCTTGCTAGTGGCAAAGTTTAAATTATTAATCGTTAAATGAAGTCCTCTGTGCATTCATAGGAGGGCTTTTCTTAAGATTTCTTTGACTGGACAGTAGGTTTTTTTTCTAATAGCTCTCAAGAAAACCCCCAAAACTTGTCCAAGTACTTGGAGTCCTGAATAGAGATTTCTGAATATATAAAAGATATCTTTGAGAGATTTGATGTAATTTGTGAATTTTAAAAGGTAAGATTATGGTATCATAATCTTCTTCAAAAATCAAGTTTCTCTTAATTTTTCCTCAGAAACTTTAACCCATGTAGCTGAGTGCATGTCAGAATTCTTTCTTTGAGGACCGTTACTGAAGTGGAAAAGATTATGACTACATGTATTTACACACACACACATATATATATACACATATATGTGGCTGTCTATATATGCACACAGGCATGCATCTATCAGAGACATATTAGGTTAATATCACTGAACTATATGGTAATGTCTGCCTCAGTTTAGTCATAAATCTATATCTGGAAAGAGTTTGCAATACTGTTTGCTTGCCAACTGTCTCATGTGTTGAGTCATTGTAATTTATTACTGACCTTGCTTAGCAGGTGTGAAATGCATCAGGGAAGATTTGTGAATTATCATGTTGTTTTCATCCATTGTGTTTGCTGTCTGCAGCCGAAATAGGAATGAAATGTGGTTTGTGTAGGGTTTTTTTCAATGACAGGTGAAGAAAATATATGCAAGGCAAAACACTTTATGATGTTTCCTTTGTATTTTTTACACTTCTGACATGAAATGTTTAGACATGCTGTACTGCAAGGTTGTATGTACTTCTACTGTGGCTAAACAGAAGCAGCAGTGGGAAGATCTGGGAGGAAAGATCACTTTTGCCAGATGCTCACATCAAATGTAGAATACTCAGCCAGATATGAACTTGACAGTTCATATTGTTCCAGTGTCTTTGGCTTAAATATATATATATATATATATGTATGTAGCATGGCTTAAATAATAATACATGGAGGGAAATATTATCTCCCCCCCACCCAAGGTGTATAGACTAAATTATAGCTTTCCTATTATCAAATGAGTTCTGAATAAGGGATTTTGGCCCTGAGTCACAACTGATGCAAGCTGCCTAGTTACACAGAATTCTGTGATATCCCATCGCTATCACTAAATTACTAAATCCGCTGTGTCTTACCCAGTGACACAAGTATGTAGGAAGGAGTCATTCTCTTAATTTCACCTATTATCCACTGTCCCAGTCCTGACTGCCTCATTCCTTTCAGGCTCAGGTGAACAGCAACTGAGCAGAGCAGCCAGCCATCTTAACCTTTCCCTTAATATCCACACGTGGATACTACTAATGTTACACCTAATACTAAATTCAGGTAAATGCACAGTCATAAAAGATTTGTGAGAGGCTGGAGAGTCTTGAACACCTAAACAACTCTTCATTTTTGCAGATCAGCTAATACTCTGGTTTAAAATAAATAACATAATTTTAAAATATCTATTTAATGAAATGATTCTATTGAAACAACGATCTAAGAATTTGGTGTGGCCTGAATTCACCTTGCACAGCTAAAGCATCTCTGATATTTTTCTTCTAAATCATCCTAACGTGCTATTTGCAAATTTATGCACCAAACATCCCTATTTTGTTGTACATATTTTTGAGATTACTGTGTCTGAGAATAAAAATGTATTCTATATTTTTGTTTTGATCTGTGTGTACCTGTAGTTGTTTTTTTAGATATGACACAAACATCACATGCATGTGAATATACATACACATGTACACGCATACACACACATATAAATATATACTTCATTTGAATAGGGAAATCAAAGAACATTCTGGGATAGACAGTGAAAGATTTACAGGAATGGCAGACATAAAATAAGGTCTTTCATAATGAAATAGAAAGATAAACATATGTTTATTGCCCAGGCTATGTTCTTGTGTGAACATACGGTTGTTATACCTTAGTTACTGACCTTATGTATCTCTAAGTTGAGATACAAACTACTTTGGCATAAAATGGGGGAAAATGAATGCACAAAAATACAAGGCAAAAGCATAAGTCTAGAATTGAAACTATATTGGCATATGAGACAGTTAACTCAATGTACTCCATCAAATGAGACTACCCACATAAAAACTGCATTTATGGCCCTAATTTAATAATTTTATTGTAAATGTAATTTCTTAATGATCATGAAAATATTCATGTCATTGCAAAAGAGTTGAGCATATTGATTTTGGAAAGAAACAAAGTTTTAATTTGTTGAGTTATTGATGAATTGCTAAATTCTGAATATTTAAGAACCTTGGTGAGGGTATATAAACACCAGTTTAGAAAACTCTGGCTTTTCAATACTTTTTAACATAGCTGGTACTTCAAGGAAGAACTTTTGATGTTTACACCTCAGTACACGTGCAGTCAAAATGAATTTCATTCAGTTCTTAACTACAAAAACACAAACTTCAAAAGGTTTAGAAAAGAGCTATATTACAGTAGTTTGTTTCTGTAGGAGCATGGCATAGTAACCATATACCTGTTGTAAGTAAGGATTAATTAAGTAATTTTCTTGATTTCTCATTTTTATTCATCCCTCCCCCCCCTTTTTTTATACTCTATATGATTCTTTGAATTCAAACTCAAAAAAACCCCGGCAAAACAAAACAAAACAAAATAAACCAAAACCAACCAACAAAACAACCTGCTGATGAGATTCAGCTTCAGAGGAACAGTTTTGGCTCGTAATATTTCAAAAAACACATTTCTGGAAACTTTGCCATATTAAATCTTATTAATATAGGGGTCTGGCACAGTCATTATTAAGTTGTCATCATAGTCTACAGAACATAAATCTAAAAAAATGCCTCCAGTATAAAAAGAATTCTTTATTAAAACCAGCTTTCTTTAAGGCTGTATTACATCAATATGTGATTTCTGTGCGAGCAGGGTTTCCTTTTATGTCACCATGGTTGGTCAACTGCCTGATTATGTTGCATCACTAGTAGAGCTATTAGAGAACGTAGAAAGCAGACTCGTAAGGTGACCTTTTAAAGAAAATTTGTCAAACCAGTGATCCCAGGAATATGTTCATTAAAGTGAATAGAGTATCTCCCCTTTTTCAAAAAAACTTGAGTGCAATATCTTCAGGTGATTTAGTTTGCTTACTTTTGGTAACTCCTTACTTAATAGTCCAAGTCCAATTCTGTATGTATCCCAAGCAGATAATGCTAAGAAGCACTAGCAAATCACTATTTCCATGTCTGGTCATCATACTTTTTGGCAAAACCTCTACAACATTTAAAATGTTCTGCTGCAGATAGTTAAAGACAGTGTATGAAAACAGAGTCATCAGTTTTATCAGAGCTCTCTGCTTAATAGGTATGGATATGCAGAATATAGCTGTAAACAAATATAGCTGCAATCAAACAACAGTATCAAATACGTATTTCAGATTCTATTATCCAAAAAAATAAATATTATCAACAAGTCAAAGCTGACTTATAGGGACACCCAACATGTATAGCAAGTTACAAGGTAACTAGCTTCCACTGATGATGGTCATCAGTACATATCTATTGCATCCTTAACCAAACTCTTGGTTCAAAGTAGGCACTGTGCTGTGGTTTAAGCCCAGCCAGTAACTCAGAACCATGAAGCCACTTGCTCAATCCCTCCTTCCTTCCTCCCTCCTGCTCCTGGCAGGATGGGGATGAGAATCAAAAGAATGGGTTGAGGTAAGAACAGTCCAGAAACTAAAGTATAATACAAAACCACTACTGCTCCCTCCAATAACAATAATGATAAGGGAAATAACAAGGGGAAAGAATATAAAACTAAAAAGAGAAGGGAAAAAAAACCACAATTTCACACAAATGATGTGCAATGTAATTGCTCACCACATGCTGACCCACACCCGGCCTGACCAGAGAAGTGATTTGGGCCTTCTGGGTAACTCCCCCCAGTTTATATACAGGGCATGATGTGCTGTGATATGAAATACCCCTGTAGTTTGGGTCAGGTGTCCTGCCTCTGCTTCCTCCTGGCTTCTTATGTCCCTTCTCACTGGAAGAGAATGAGACTGAAAAGTCCTTGATAAGGGTAAGCATTACTTAGTAACAACTAAAACACCGGTTTATTTATTAGTATTAGTATATTAGTATTAGTATATTAGTATTATTATATTAGTATTTATTTATTAGTATTTATTTATTATTAGTAGTATTATTATATTAGTATATTAATATTAATATTAGTATTAGTATAACAGGTATTAGCATTGTTCTCAGACTAAAGCCAAAGTGCAGCACTACACCAGCTACTAAGAAGGAGAAAAATAGCTGTTACAGCTGAAACCAGGACGCACTGTCTTCTCTGTTCAGTCACCCTAGATTGTCAGTTAACACATTTTTACAGCTTGCCTATGAGAATCTACTGAAGAATTTTCAATGCATGACCAAATAGATAAGGAACTTTTTATGCTCTCTTCTTTTAGTTCAAGGAAGTTGCCATCTGCTTCAGTCACACAGGAGAATTCAACTAACAGAAGCTGAACTGTGAATTCCAGACCTGTTGAGCCAACATTTCCAAAACCATGTCTACATCAGTAACAGGCTAGCTAGAAACAATCATTAGGTGCCATGTTTCCAATTATCAGCAATTTGGTGGGTATAATTTTTCCCCCTTTAAACAGCAGAATATGCAGTAAAAATAAGGTACATCCTTTAGATAATTTTTTCAAGCACTACTAATAAAAATAAAATATGACGCATGATACCTCCTAATTTTGGAAGAAAGCAATTAGTCTTTAAACACCTTGCTTCTTGAACAACTTGATTTGCTGAAGCAAGACAAGAAATTTCCTCAAGCTGTACTCAGTTCATGGTTGCTTTACACTTCTTATTGCAACAAGCAGAATGAAGTGATCTTTTTCCAATTCTCAGGAATATACTTTTTCATGGGAATAAATGCTGTGCCTGTTTTCTTTACTGTGTCTATCTGTGATCATTTGTGCTGTGAATAAAAGTGCAGGGAAGGTCTTGTTGCTAAGCTGCCAAAAATTACATCACAGTTAGACAAAAAACCCAGTGAAAAAAACAGGGCTAGTGGTGGGAGAAAATCAAACATTTTCACAGGTGACTTGGCTGAAGATTTTTTTTTCTTTGAAATAATCTGAAGGGAAAAAAGAAAAGAAATACATTTTTTATTATTTGAAAAAACATTAGAGGAGTAAGTACTTTAGGAAAACTGGCTAGAAATCTAAATAAAAGCAGAAAGAAAGCAAAAATAACATAAAGAAAAAAGGGCCATACAAAAAAATGTAAGTTCACAAATCCAGGCTCTAAGAAATCTAACAGCATATTTGAACAATAAAATAATGCTTGCCATTCAGTGTGATCTTTGTTCTAAGCTCACATTAAATTAGTATCCTTGTAAAGTATACCAATAAGAAAATTCTGGATTCTGTGGGGGAATTTTTTTATTATCATGAATATGATAAAAATTTAAGCTTATAATATAGACTATAACTTAGGTTAAAGACCTGTCCTTACTGGGAGAACCTTTTTTTATCACTCATTCCTTTCTTACAGTTTAATTTGCCAGAATTAATATTTGACCAGGTGTGATCTCTGTCTAAATATAGCTTTTTTTAAGGTAGGATTGTAAGGAAATAAATTTTCTGATATAATGTTGCTCATCCTTCTTCCGTTCCTTCCTTTCCTCAAAAGTACTAAATGAAATGGTAGTGAGCTAAACTCACTTATGCAAAGAAAGATTCTCTACAATTTTTTTTTCCTCAATCTGTAAAAAATTTATTTTTTTCAATTTGATTTCATAGTCATGCACAACTTATATTTATGCTTTTTAAATGGATCATTATTTTAGTTCTGGGTTTTTTTTAAAGAATTTAGCTTAAAAAATATGGAGAATTTTATCATGGATACTGAAATTCTAGGCATGTAGGTAGCTATTGGAAACTGAGATACAGCTACAAAGAAGAACTTTTGAGCTCATTTCCTAATATATGTATTCTAAAATTGATCAGATGAGTTGTTTCTATTGCTCTTGACTCCTTATAAGGAGTATCCAGGACTCAGCAGTGTATGCTCACAGATTTATTGCAGAAATGAAGCCCACCACTTCTTAAAAAAAAAAAACAACAACAAAAAACCCAACAAAAAACCCCAAAAGAACAACCCCACCAAAACCCCCTCATCAAACCCCAAAAACCATTACTAAGGAAAAAAGTTATATTTCAGTTGTAATACTAGAAAATAAGAACAGCTTTTAAGTCCATAAAGTTTTAGTTTCTTTAAAAATAATTCAAGTGTAAGGTAAGGACGAGTCTTTCTCAGTTCTTTTCCAAAAAATATCCTGAATTCCCAATCTTCTATTTTCCTTTAATGTATGTAGATAGTTTAGATGCCACGCAATTTTTTCATAATTTCTTCATTCTTGCAATACAATTAAATCAAAAACTCTTGCAAATATTTTTAAATTATTTACCTCTACTTATAATTTTGATTGCAGTAATAAACCTGATAATTTTATAAGGAATAATTGTCCCCTTACATCCTGTTACTCTTTTTTTTTTATTAGTCCTACTGCAAATGGTTCAATTTTCAGGAGAAATAGTTATCATCCTCTCAAAATCTCCAAAATTTTAATATTAATTTTTACAAAATTTAAAGTATTGTGCATGGTATAATTGTCTAATAACAAAATAATACTTCATGCTCTTGATTAATGTTTGTGGCTTAAACATGTAAACCTAAATTCTAGTTAAAGAAAAGGCACAGTTTTATCAAAGATTTCCAGTTATAATTACTAGTGGTTTGCTTAACATACTGAAGTTACAGAATGAACATTAAAAAAAGTGAAAACTAAATAAATAGCAAATAATTGATAATTATAAATTGTAATTTAGACATTCAGCTTTTTCTTTTCCTTTTTTTTTTTTTTTTTTAATCTTAAACCACATCATTCCCTGAAAGATGAGACATTGACATTGGAATAGTATCCCCAGGGAACTGGTTGACTCCCAGCGTTGGGCACTTTTAAGAAGCAAATGGATGGTGTGCTGGGTCATCTAGTCTCGGTCATGCTTTGCCAAGAAAAGTTGGACAAAGTGATCCTTGAGGTACCTTCCAAAATGGTATTCTAAAGTTCTATAATTGAAACAACATTTGCACCAGCATATGAATTTGATATAACTCTTGATCTACCTGTTTTCAAACGCAGTAAAGCTGTGAATCTGAGTCCCAGTTTAAGCGTATATAGATAAGTTTATCAACTGTAGATGTTCTTGGGGAACTGACAGAAGCATAATACAAATAGCCTGTGTTGATAATCTAAACCAAAGTAATCAACACAGGCAACCATTTTGGATGTCTCTGCCAAAATTTTCAAGGGCAGAGGTATAGCTACTAGTGATATTAGCATTTACTTTCACAATCATAGAATCATAGAATAGTTAGGGTTGGAAAGGACCTTAAGGTCATTTAGTTCCAACCCCCCTGCTATCAGCAGGGACACCGCCCACTAAACCAGGTCACCCAAGGCTATGTCCAACCTCGCCTTGAACACTGCCGGTGATGGAACATTCACAACTTCCCTGGGCAACCCATTCCAGTGCCTCACCACCCTTACAGTAAAGAA
>JARCZZ010010704.1:0-18013 GCA_030323915.1 Brotogeris chrysoptera
AGCTCCAAGGCCCAAAAATCAAAAACACAGCGCTGCACCAACTACCAAGAAGGAGAAAAATGACTGCTGCTGCTGAATCCATGACAGTGAGAAAGGTTGTGATCCACCTTAAAAAAATAGTATCAAAGTCTAAATTTTATAATTTCATGGGATTACTGGATTTAAACATTTCTCTGCCATAAATACTTCACACTTACTCTCAAGAAGTTCAATTTGTTGATGAATCAATATCTGGTCAATCTGTTCATGATTGAAAAAATTAAACAGAATAAATAGTTAAGAAGTTGTAAGTAAGAGAAACCTAGTTTCAAGCAGCATTACTGTTTCATTTCAGAATGCAGATTTATGGATCAATATATTGTCTAGAGGCAGATCATCTACTGGTAAAGCGTGCAAGTAGCTCACGTACCCCCCATCCTGTCCTCTGCCAAAGCAGCAGAACAGTGTTTCAGGGCACTGGAGCAGATGACAGAAGTTGTAACCAAGCTGGGCTGGTTACAAGCACAGAGGGCTCAGGCTAACTCAGCTACAGAGACTGAGAGAGCCTCTGACACCACATATCCCAGCTGTTTACACTAGGAGTCCATACAGAAAAAAGCAGGGAAATAAGAAATTTTAGAGCTACTCTTCAGCTCTGAGAAACTCAGGATACATGAAAACTCAGGATACATGGAAACTCAGGGTACATGGAAACTCAGGGTACATGGAAACTCAGGGTACATGGAAACTCATGGCCTTCCCCCCCTGGTGCCTTTTTTTTTTTTTTTTTTTTTTTTTGAGCAATTTGCAGATTTGGCAAAAATCTATCAGTGTTAAGCCTTGATATTTGCTTCCAGTGATAATATAAACTGTATTTTTCCAGTACAAGGACATATTCTGCAATTTGGAAACCGTTCTTATTTTGCTATTAGTATTCCCTATGTTGTGAAATCTGACTAGCATCTCTGCTAACAACATTATGAAGAGGTGTGAAGAAAGCATCATGTAGAAAACAAAGCACTTTTAATGTGCTACAGTTGCACATATTATATACATTCATTATAGACACTTTGCCAAATCTCATTACATTTCACAAACGGTACCTTCAGAAATAGGAAAGATCTATGACAGCCCTGTGCCCCTAGTCCTTTAGCACCTCACTTGACAGAAGAGTACTGCATGAAGTGCTGCAACTGTAACAGGCATCTCCACACTGAAACACACATCAATTGCATTACAAAAGGCTTCACTTAGCAGCCCAAAAGCAGCCAACCCATGGAGCTGCAACAAAGCCACATACTTTTTTTAGCCTTATCACAGATGCAGGCTGCTTCTCAGGTGAACACCTGTTCTCTGGGGAAGAAGAAAGGGTGCAGTTACCTGTGTGAGGTACTGCAGTCCAGGAGGGCAGTTGGGAAGAGGAGGAGGGATAGGCATCCAGATTGTTCCCTCCTTCACAATGGGCTGGTTCTGTATGGGTGGAACAGCAAGTTCAGATGGGACTCTCATGGCCTGTACCTGAAAGCCATAGCTCCCTGCACCTGCAACACCTGGTGTGGTAGGAGAGATGCAGTTATTAAAGTTAGATGCTAAATTCTTTTGAATTGTCCAATGGATCTTCAAAAGATTAACGTATTCACTATTTTGACCTATGAAGATTCTTATATGTACAATATATTTCAATTATGAATACTTTTGTGCAAAAAAGTTATACTGGATATGGATGTTCTAATTCCTCCAGACAAAACCAAACAAAACCAGTAAATGAATCATTATTGAATATAGCAGAAATTTTATTCACATAGAGATAGGCAATTCAAAAATTAGAAATAACTAAATGAAGGTTATTTCTAAATAAAGAAGACAGAAACTTTAAAATAGATTAAAAGTGTGAGCATTTACAAGTTGTCAGTTGAGCAAATGAGGAATTTTAAGAAAAAGTGTTCCTGGAATCATACCTTCCACTTATGTGATAGGAAATGTCCTTTTAGCAAAGTTCATCTGCAATTTTCAAACCAAATGAATATGATCTAAAACCTGCACTTTCCCATTCTCTTTCAAAATTCAGGAAATCCACAACTCCTTCATGGAGGAGGTGCATAGTAAAGGAGGAAATAGTTCCACATTTTGTGAATGCCAAGTAAATCTTCTCCAGTTACCACTCAAGAGAAAACACAAGCTCTCATGAAGCACTTCAGGGTCTAAATGCTCAGCACCCCATCAGATGGCACATGCAGCATTGCCTTGGTGCTCACAGCCCTACCTTCATGGCTGAGCGCAGAGCCCTGCCTTGCTTGCAGCAACACAGCCTTTGTAGCTGAAGCTGCTGAAGTTGCGGTTGAAAGTTACAGAACAAGAACTATATTTTTTTCCTCACCTAATACTTCCCTGGTAGGCCATAGGTTTTCACTCTGATAGAGAGGAATTTTATATTTTACTCAGAAGCAAGTACAGCGCAGAAGCCACAAAGTGTATTTTTGTAGAGCTGTCCAAAGACGAATTGCTTGAGATACTGACTTGTAGATTTTAGCCCATATCTGTTCAGCATCAATGTTTCACATTACATTCCAATACATGGACTGTTACATAGGAAAGTTCACACTGTGGATGTCAGCAGGACAGTACCTCAGGTGATGTAAACAGCTGTGGCTTAAAACTCGTAGGTGGCAGGAGCCCCCACTCTAGAGAAGGATTCACCCTTACAGAATATAAAATCGCTTTTATGTCTGAGCACAGGCTGTGCACACAAATGACCTACTGCTGTCATGCATAACTGTAATGCACATACAATTATTCAAAACAAAAAATGCTCCCTTGGCCTTCACCGCATAGGCAGCACATGCTCATTCCCTGCTGAGCTGACTGTACTTTCAGACCTCAGATTGCCCTGCCACAACATGCACAAGCTTTAAATTATGAACAGCACAGTAACTTAGGCCAAACGGTTTGCATTTTATCTACAACTTATGCTTTGAGTCTGATTGTTACACTTGGTTCTTCAGAAAGCAATTAGTTGCCAGAACACGAGAAGCTATTTAGACGTGCTGCATTTTGAATGTGGAGCAGGAAATGAAATAGGAGAAGAGAAAAGCAAATCAGTGCAAGGTATAACCACATGCAAAGTACAGCAATAGGGTAGGAAACAGGCACAAAATACATGGATCAGCAGAACAGGCGACAGGAAAACCTTTCTTCAGTTCTGGATTTCTAGAGAAAAGTAAAATGAAATACTGAAATAGCATATTAATTAAAAAATACGATCATCAGCAAGAAGCTGCCACACATTAATTGCTTTGCATAAGTAATACCACCCTAATAAACTGTACACAGTAACCACTGAGGAACATCCAACATTTTTAACTCCTACCACTGTTGGTACTGCTCAGCACCACAAAGGAAAAGATGACTTTTTAGCAAAACAGAAATTAACAGAAAAGCTACAAAATTAACAGCAGAGAAGGAAATCAGAGATAGTCACCCTGGTGAAATGAAACATCACATTTCCCATCATTATTTCAAGATCTCTAGACAAGCAACCTACCTTGATAAGTCCCAGGTGCATGCTGAGGGTAGCTATAGGGAACTTGATATCCTGGCACATGGTTAATGTTTGAAAATCCAGGTGCTAGGTCAGGTTTATGTGCTGGAAGAATGGAACATACATTCTGAGTACTGCGCATTTCCTCCTGCCCTACAGTGAAAAATCCCCAACACTGCCTCCTCCTTTTTCAGACTAGATGTAACAAAATTAAGCAGTGGTTTTCTGTATAGCAAAACCCGTATAACAAGTTCATATTTATGCACAATATGTATATTAAACATTAGTATAATGTTTAAGAACTTAAAGGAGTTCTCATCCTTAATGCGCAGAAAAAAAGCAGGTACTGCATATGATGTCATGCAGCTATCACAGAATCACAGGATCATTTAGCTCAGAAGGGACCTCTTGAGATCACCTAGTCCAAGCAGGTCATTTCACTGACTGGACCAAAGGCACCTTGGCTCATTTATATTTAGAAGTAGGCTCAATATAAAGAATTCCCAGGGAACAGACAGGCTGCCCTCCTGTACAGAACTGACTGGCAGTGAGTCATTCTTCACTATATAAAACATTTTTTACCAATTGTCTTCAAGTTAGGACTACACTAATGCCTCACCAGCAGACTCAGAGGGTTATGCATTTAAAAACATTTACTAAGTTCATTTTGTAAGCAGAAATAACTTGAATTTCAAGATGGTTTATTTGTTTTATTTAACTTTAGAAATCAAGATCTGAAAATGTAAGCTGTATTTTGGAAATTATTGAATTCTAAAATGTAAATCTTCTCAATTCAAAACATAGTCAACAAAAATTCATATGTATTTCATAAAAATAGAAGGTAAGTAAGCTAATAGCTAAGCTAGCATTGCTTGAACGCTGTGGAAAGACCCATATTATCTTTTGATATTAACAAAAGATGACATTTTGTTTATTTTATACTCACCTTGCATTGCCATGGATGTGTTTATAGTTGTTCTGGAAAAAAAAAGGGGGGGGGAATTTTAATATATACATATAATTTTACACAAGAGTTATTCAAAGTTCTCTATTATAGCTAAAAGATACTTGCCTGTCTAAACCATACAGGAAAACTGAATTACAAATGCAAATCTCTCTGCTTCCTTCTAGGCTATGCCTCCACCACACCATAAGCCTGAATTATCTATGCCTGCATTCATGCTTTGAGTATCCTGAAATTATCAAGTCAGAGAAAGCATCGGTATGTGTAGTTATTTCATTGCATTCCAAGACTCCATTGCGCAGCCATTCAGAAACATCATGCAATTCATATGAACAAATTACTGCAGTAATTTCCCAAGAAACTGGTTTAGTATATTGATATTGACTGCAAAACCTGCTTGGGTAAATCCTGGAGCAGCCCTGATGCCATGCTGCCACCTATTCAATTCTTTATGCTAATCCACTTCTGAAGTGGTACTACTAAATATCATGTATCCAATATTTGTCTTAACATGATAATGATGGGTTTGCACAGGAGAGTGGGCTTCCACAGCAGAATAGCATGAGTGAAAGGGCCAACTGCTTGTCTTTTTCCTTATACTTTTTCATAATTGTCAAAAGGAGTTGTCATGGTTTAAGCCAAGCCATAACTCAGAAAACCATGCAGTCTCTGTCTCACTCCCTCTCTTCCTCTGCCCACTTCCAGATGGATGGGGAGGAGAATCAAAAGTATGTAACTCCCACAGGTTGAGATAAGAACAGTCCAGTAACTAAGGTATAACACAAATCACTACTGCTACCACCAGTAATGATAATGCTAAGAGAAATAACTAGGGAAGAGAATACAACCGCTCACCACACGCCAACCGATACCCAGCCCGACTGAGCAATGATCTAGCCCTTCCAGGTAACTGCCCCCAGCTTATATACTGCGCATGACGTGCTGTGGTATGGAATACCGCTTTTGTCAGTTTGGGTCAGGTGTCCTGCCTCTTCCTCCTCTCTGGCAGAACATGAGACTCAGAAAGTCCTTGGTCAGACTAAACATTACTGAGCTGCAACTGAAAACATTGGTGTTATCAGTGCTGTTACCAGGCTGAAAGTCAAAAACACAGCACTGCACCAGCGACTAAGAAGGAGAAAAATGACCGCTATTGCTGAACCCAGGACAGGAGTTTAAAAAAGGAAGAAAGAACATTTACTGATGCCAGCATTAACCTTCAGAGATACTCCTTTCAGTTTCTGGAGTAATGACAGAAGGAAAACAATGGCAGCAACTTCTATTGAAGACAACAGTCCAAAACAGCCAGGAGACCTATAAGTGGAAGTACAAAAAAGAACAGCATAGGAGCTTCTTTTGATAGGATTGAAAGCTTTATAACAAATGATAAACCTAGTTATTCTGTAGAAAGAATGCAGTTCAAGTTAAACTAGTAATATATTTTGTCTGTTATGGCTCCTCCAACGAGTTCAGTTCAGTGAAGATGGCCATGCAAAGCTGGGAAAGAAACTGAAACTGAAAACAGTTCCTTTCTGCTTTTTAGGATGTTTAACGGTTCTGGGACAACATGGCACCTATCTCACATCCCATCTTGCACACAACATCCTCTTTGTTTAGTATATTGGTCTTAAAGTGTTCTTTTTTTAAACCTCGTTCTTGCAGTTGATAGTATAAACTGACAAGTTTAGTATATGATCATATTAAAATATGTTGAGGAAACTACCAGCTTGTAGGAATAGCACAAATTAAAGATGAATAAAAAAAAAAAAAAAGCATAATTTAAACTAGAAAAAGCTCAATTTATACTGTGAGATGTTCCAGCTACCTGAACTTTAGTGACATACTGAGAATTCAAACTGAACCCTTTGGTAAAGGGAGGGTAGAGACCATATCATATGATTTGTTTAAAAGAAAGGCTTTACAATAGCCCAGAATCTTTCTTCTCCCTACAACCACACATATATGCCACTGCACAATCTAGGATTTAGAAAATGGTGATATGCTCTATGGCAAGAAAAGTAATAAAGATTTTACATTTTACAAAGTTCAACTCCCATTTCATCAGCCATCATGTTAAGAACAGTTAAGATTATGTCTTTTACTAAAATTGTCTTTCTTCTTCCATTGCTTTTTCTGTAGACTCCTTTTACCACATCCAATTCAGCCACCAACATTAGCACATTGGCATTCACGCCTTGCTTTTCATTTGGATAATTTAGGAAGATTGTGAAATAACATGAAATTGTGAAATACCAAAGGAATGAGGAACAAAATCTCACTTTTGTCAACTTATGTTGCACAATATAGTGTTCAATGACATCACTATGCATGGGGAAATTCTCATATGGTGAAACCTCAGTCAAGACACAACAGCAATGGAAAGACCAGTCACTTAGAAATTAGTTGGTTCCAGCTATCTGGGTTACACAAAGCAATGAAGACTACATTTTCATTTCAGTTTAACAAAATGAGGCTTTACAAGCTGCTAGGTGTTATTAGTTCCAGTAACAGTTTTAAACATAGGGAACAATCACTGAAACATTATTTTGCAAGGAAAAGTAAACGTATTTGCACTTGGCTCCCACTAACACAAAAGAGGGAGAATACTATTTCTTTGTAATGGAATCAAAATTCCATAGAACTAAAGAAAAAAAAAGGAAAGAAAGTGCTTCAGAAAGTAAAAGCTCATTACTGAATTAATTTTGGTTCAATAAAACAGTAGCTGCATGAATCCCTCCAACTACACTGGCCATGTGCTGCAACCTGAATTTACAATCTAAATCGAGAGTAAATTGTGTTGGAGTGAATAAGCTGGCCAAGGTGTTTGAGAAGAAGCTCTGAATCTTTGCACACATCTGATAAAAATCTTTGCAAGGCTCTGAGCAATCTGACCTACACTTGAATTTAGGCTGGCTTTAAGCAGAGGAATGGACCAAATAACCTCTGAAGGTTTTCCTTTCCAACCCAAATTATGCTAGGATTATAAGGGTCCTTCACATTTTATTACATTACCTGAGATATTTGCTGATCAAACATTCATCAAAATCCACCAGCTGAAGCACTAAAGGGCAAGAGAGGATGGTGGGGTCCAGGCTTCAGCTCTCATCACCTCATACCCTCTCTGGGGCCATTATGGTTAGGGCTATGCAAGACAGCCTGTGCCAGGAAAAGCCTGACAGATTCCTGCAGTAACTTATAGTTCTGGGTCCCTGCTCCCAAAGGGAGTACAGATAAGATATAAACATGCTTTACACTGGGGAAAGGAGAAGCTATTTTGCTGGCAGAAGAGAAGCACCAGGGAAACGCTTCATGGACAGCAGCTGTCTGATAGTGAATGACCCTTATGAAACAGTCTCTCGATGGTCTGAGGTACCCCCCACTGTGCTTGTGCACTGGGAGTGAGAAGTGCAGGGGCTGCCAGCAGCCTCTCCTGAAACACCCTACTTGAACCTCACAGCATGACTGATGCAGAGAGGAAATAAAAGGCAAAAGAGAATATGCACCTGCTCCCAGCAGTACTTCGACTGCTGAGAGCAGCCATTGAGCTGTGGATTATCAAGCTGACAGCAGATCCCCAAACCTCATCTCCTGTAACGCTCACAAGAGAAGGGAATTCATGTCAAGAAGTCTCATTCTTCCCACCCTGTCCCTATACACTATACTGTCCAGAACCCATATTGTCAGCCTTCCTCCTTATCCATAGGAGTTCCCCATACTTTTTCCCTTTTCTCTCATAAGTAGCAGCCAATTGCTGCTAAACCCTCTAACGCAGCACCAGCACACCCCTACCAGTTCCTCACTCTCTCTTTACTTTCTTGAATCGTTATTCACATGAGTAACGCAGAAGCAAACCCCAGAGCATCCAGGTACCCAGGAACAGTGGGTTTTCCCCTCCAGGAGTTTTGAGTCAGGACACTTAAGGACAGCCAAAAACTTTAGAAAGGAAATACAAGAAATGTTCCAAAGGAAGTCAGAACAATGCTGTTCTGGTTCAGAGAACACTAAGGAAATAACATTCCTAGCTTGATCTTTTTTAAGGATACCTATGTTCCTTTTCAGTCACTTCCCGTTTTCAGGACTGCATTACACATATTATTCTGATACATATCAGTAGGTACACTGTAAGTCATTCAGAGAGATCTTAATTCAGTTAACTACAAAGCTTCCGGGTTTTTTAGAAAAAGAGTCTACTAGCGTTGACAATCAGTTTCGTTTCTTCTCCAGCTCGCTGAAATAGTGCCAAGGACATACTAACATAAGCCCTCAAGCACAACCATCAAGCATGGTGCTATTTAAATACCGAGCCAGGCCACTTCCAAGAAAGTTGATGATTAAAAAAAAAAAACCCAACCCAGAAAGCCAAACAGCTATAAGGCATGCATTAGTTCACCCTAGCTAGCTTTGTGGCACTTCCCTTCATCATCATATTAGACTGTTCAGCCACTGGATTTTAACCTCGGCTACCACAGAAACAGTATAATTGAAGATAATTTAGTTAATCCAATTAAATAGGTTACTTTCTGTTAAAGTTAACGAAACAGCCTTCAGAGAAAGAATGAGCTATTAGTTGGCATAAAATTATTTTCTTCTGATGCAACAGGACACCCGCTTTCCTCTGACTTTGCCATCTCTCCTGCACAACCTGTGAGTGCCAACACCCAAGGGCCAAAAACCAGGTCATGCTCTGGGTACCCAGCCTCAGGGACATGAGGACATCCCTAACGCTGCTCACTTCACTGCTGGATGACGGGACTCCCTGAGCCGTTCCTGCTGCTGCCAGCTCTCTTGACGACAGCCCCGGCAGCAAGTTCATTTCTTAAACCGTTTCCTCAGAAGCGAGTTACCTTGCTGAAGCCACATTTTCTAACTTAATGTTCAATCCCCAACTGGAAAACATGCCCCTTCTAATTGTCGGGGCCTTTTCACAGCCTTTCTAATCATTAAGCATCCCTGTGATGACAAAATGATACCGGAAAGGACCACCGAGAAGAAATCACAGACGGTAAAGACACTTATATTCACAAAAGGAATACCCGTTCCCAAAGCCGAGGAGACGCTCCGGCACCGAACCCCGCTTCCAGCCGTGCCGCCCCGCTGCTAGCTAGCCCTGCTCCGCTCCGCACCACCCGTCCCCCGCCCGTCGGCGCGCCTCCGGAAGCCCCAGCGCTACGAGACGGGAGCTGCCCGGGGCCGCCCAGGGGGAGGCTGCGCCGGGGGAGTCGGGCCACCACCACCCCTCCAGAAACCGCAGGGCGGGGAGACGGGGCGGTCTCTTGTTTCCGGCGGAGGAAACGTGTTTATAAAACGCGAGAAAGGGGGTGTGCCGCCGCTGTGCACCGCCTACGTGAGCACCGCTGGCTGGGTTAAGCGCTCTTTTGCTACGGCAGTGGAACGGAAGGTCAAGTATTTGGTTAAAGTTAAGCGATGCCCTAGTTCTAGAAGGTAGTAATGTCTCTCTCAGTGTAACTTCTACAAATGAAATAGGATTGGTGTTCTTCCAATAAGGAGGCAGTTCACACTTTACCATGTAACTACTGTCTTTTAGATGTATAACAAATTATTATTCACAGTAAAATATAACCTAAAAAATAATTTAAAAGTATGTATCTTTGGTTTACCGTTATCTTTACACTGTCACCTTCGCTTTCAGATAAAGCTTCACCTGTCAGCTAAACGTTCAGCAAAGGCAGCTAGTTTCTGTGAAATTATAGAATCATAGAATAGTTAGGATTGGAAAGGACCTTAAGATCACCTGGTTCCAACGCCCCTACCATGGGCAGGGACACCTCACACTAAACCATGTCACCCAAGGCTCTACAACCTGGCCTTGGAATGCTGCTAGCAATGGAGCATTCACAACTTTCCTGGGCAACCCATTCCAGTGCCTCACCACCCTTACAGTAGAGAACTTTTTCCTTATATCCAATCTAAACTTCCCCTGTTTAAGTTTGAACCCATTACCCCTTGTCCTCTCACTACAGTCCCTCATGAAGAGTCCCTCTCCAGCATCCCTATAGGCCCTCTTCAGACACTGGAAGGCTGCTATGAGGTCTCCACGCAGCCATCTCTTCTCCAGGATGAATAGCCCCAACTTTCTCAGTCTATCTTCATATGGGAGGTGCTCCAGTCCCCTGATCATCCTTGTGGCCCTTCTCTGGATTTTTTGCAACAGTTCTATGTCCTTTTTATGTTGAAGACACCAGAACCGCACACAATACTCCAAGTGGGGTCTCAGGAGGGCAGAGTAGAGTGGCAGGATCACCTCCTTCAATCTGTCAATTAAAGAAAACAAAAACAAAAACAAAACACTAAAATCCTTAGTACTTACCCTGATGGGCTATTTCTGAAAGATTGAAAATACAGGTGAAGAAATTATTATCTTACCTTTGGTTCATTCTACTATCTGGTACTGCATTAGTACTTAACAGTATGATACTAGAGTATGGACAGTGCAGTGCATTCATATTGCTTGAGGAAATGCAAGTCTGAAAAGGTTTTTAAAAGTTGTGTAAAAGTTCTGAATTTTTTTTTTATTTAAAAAACATTTCCCACTTGATATGTACCCCAAAAATGAGTCTTACAGAAAGGAACAGTTTCATGATGCAGAATCCAGGCATATGTGACGGCAAGAGCTGAGGTAAGGAATGGGGGGCACCATTCATTTGTTTACTCCTTTGATAACAAATTTCATTGTACACAGTGACGCCCAAGAAAGACAGCGTTTTAATTTCAAACTGGACTGTATACAAGTATATTTTGTGCATGGTCCCAAGTTTATTTTAATTTCCTGTTTTCATATAGACACTGCAGAGCCAGTCTCCATCCTTAATCCATTAGCAGCCCCATTTAGGATAAAGAATGAGAGGTCCAAAAAGAGAGTATAAGTAGAACTGCTGAGGGTCTTTCATGTAGAAGCAGCTGGAATTCTGGGCCCAGATTATCACTTTAAAACAAAGGCTCATCAGGTTTTCTGTTAAATAAAGCATACCAAAAATATAGTAAGAAAAAAACCAAAACTATTATATCCCAAAGTCCCCCATTTTTTTGGTGGATTTGTTGTTGAATCATGTGAGATTAAGACAGGGGGAGCATTAAATCCCACACTTTCAGCTCAACCTTTTAAGAAAGAAGCTCTTTTATTACAAATGTGTTGCATATTTGTCCTGGGTTCAGCTGTTACAGTTATTTTATTCTCCGCCCCAACCTGACCAGAGCGGGGGGTGGAAACAGGGGAGTGAGACAGGGGCTGCTTGGTCCTGAGTTACCAGCTGGGCTTAAACCACAACGATATTCCAAGTATTTTCAGTTTGAAGATGATGAAAAGATGCAGTTAACACCAGTGGTATGTAGATAAGCCATTGCATGAGCTGGCACAGGTAGGATGCAGGAACAGCCTCAAAAGCACCAAGGAAATGCAAAGAATAAATTTCTTTCCATTACCTCACCAGACAGGGTATCACCAAAGCAGCACACAGGCAGAGGCATACAAGTGTGGACACATGCACCATGAAGCTTGGTCCATGCTAAAGGATCACTGAGCCTGCTGTGTTGGCCTGTGTATCAGGGATCCATACAGTGGCTTAACCCTGTGCTTTGATTTTTCCCACAGCTGGGCAAGAACCTCAAGTGTGTTCAGTAGGGTGCCTCCCTATGTTGGCCTATGTTATCCAAACACAGATGTTCTACCTGTCAAACACACAAAACTAAACGATTAGTATATGTGTTTTTCTACATCCCAGCTGCAAGTCACTTGAGCATGTTTACAATCCTCCTCACCAATCTTCTGTTATTTTCGCACAGTCATATATATTAAACCATAATGCCTGATTTTACAAGGGCCATTTTAGATTTACACAATGCTTGTTAATGAGAATCATAAAATGTGCCAGAAAAACAGGTGAGATATATTTTAGAAGATTGGCTTATGGAGACATTTCTTTAAATGTCACCGTTAAGATTCACATGGAAGTCCTATTGTCTACAAACACGTGGTCTGTATTTTCACTGTAATTCATTTTCATTTAGACATTAATGAATTTTTAATCTTTAGATTGCATTAAAAAATTACAGTCTAGAACTTTTTCTAACACATCACAGTGAATAACAAAGTATTTTCTTAGGTTTTAAATCTAATACCAAAATCTCCTGTTAGTCTCTTCAATGGTTTTGTGTCCCAGATCATTCAATAAACATGATAAATTAAGCTTAAAAAAAAAAGTATTAGGATCTTTCAAACTTCTCTTCGTATTGTTGAAAGCCCTGTCTCTTTCATTCTTCAGAAGCCTTTGGATATCATTACATGTACAGTTGTACAGCTGCAGATAAAACATAATGAGATGCAGTATGCAAGCCTTATTTTCAGGACAGAATTATAAAACAAAGCAAAGAATGTTTCTGTTCTGTCAGAGGGTCTAAATAATGGATCTGTGGTAGCAAAATGCACTTTTGATATTTCCATCTCCAGACTGTTGCTTTCCTTTTCTTTCATTATCCATTCCTACTCCACAAGGCCTGGGAGTACTTCCAGACAAGTGCTAGTTACCTATGAAGACTATCCTGTTTGAGAGATGAGTAGAAACAAATATGTGTGATATTTTCAAAAGAACGGAAAAAGCTTATTTAAAATCGAATGATCACAGTGTCAAGGAGGCTATAATAAATAGTGTCATTCTGGAACACAAGGGATTTCTGATGGCATCAAATAAAGCCCCTTGCCCAGACAGCACAACAAAGAGTTATCTCTTTGCCAGATCCCACAGCTTTGAACACCTTTGCAGCAAGGTATTCACTGCAGTTCAGCTTGGATCATGTTATATACCTTGAAGCAGTAGATGAAGTATTTGATGCTGTATTTGATGTTATAGAGCCTAAATTAGAGACTTACAGTAAGAAAGCCAGTATCAGTCCTGACAGCTTCGCCTGGAATACCAGGGACACAGGGAACTCCTTTTGGGCAACCTAGAAAAACACAAAATTACTTTGTCCTTGGGAAAGAACAGAACTTAAAATTAAACATTAATCTCACACCACTCCAAGATAGAATGCTAGAAAACAGTATGAAATTGTCCCAACTGTCATCTCTTACAGCCTACCAAATTAATAGCCCAGTTTTCATGGCCTTCAGTCTGACCGGGATTGCACTCAGCTACAGTGAAGGCTGAAATCTTGACCAATTGCTCCTGGCATATGGGGCCTTGAACTTCCATAGAAATACCTGAGAGCCTCCGCATGATCTGAAGAGTGAAAGTGCTGAGGGCTTGATGAGCTACACAAATTAGTATTTTGTCACATGAAATCATTCAAACTGCATTGCTGATGATGCTTTGGTGTGCAACTGCTATCACATCAGGGAGCTGGCCCTTGGTGCCCATCCTAGTTGTTGGAAAACTTGGATACATCTGGAAAAGTAGCAACTTTTCTGGATTGCCTCAAAGGCAACCTTATAATAAAACTCAGCAGAAAAGAGTAGCATGAATGCTGCCTGCAGCCTCCCTCCACTGGCAGGCAGCCAGCCTGTGCTGTCCCCACCTTGCCTCCCCACCTTGGAGCCATACACTTAGGTGGGTTCCCCGGGCAAGAGCAGCACTTGCATGGGCTTCACCTCCTTCCTGTAACAAAGTCAAGCCCTCAAAGAATGAAGTTATGATGTTGTTGATGTTGGAGTCTGTGCTGCTTACAGACCCACATGTTTAATATCCATTGCAAACAAGCAAACAAAAAAATCAACAGAAAAGCAACACACAAAAAACCCAAACAAGGGAAAAAAAAAACAACCAAAAATGCAAACTAAACCCCAACAAAACCAAACAAACAAAACCCAATGTGCTGTTAAAATGTATTCCTCTGTTTCAGTAGGAAAGGAAAAAAGCCAAGCCCAGCAACAAACAACCCAAAACTAACTCTTTCTCTTTTCGGGATTTTTTTCTCTCTCTCAGAGTGGGAGGGCAGAAAGAATCTTTTGTTTCTGAATGTAAAATCCAAAAAATTTCTAAAGATTTTTTAGCTTTTCTCCTTATGATTTTGACTTTTTCCGTCGCCAAACTTAGAATATAATGGCAATCCAGGTCTTTTATTTTTTATTATTATTTTTTTTAGCCCAGAATGCATGATCCCCTTGAAAGGAAACAAATTGTATTTGGAAAAACCTCACCTTGCATATAAGGCACTACCTCAGCAAGAAAGCATATTCATGTGGAATCCATATTTACAGGAACGTGAACAAACAAATACAAAATTGTTTGGGGAAGAAAGCTCTTGGAGCTACTTGGCTCATGTCCTGATTAACAGCATTGGTGAACTGACCTTTTTCATCCTTTTCTATACATTCACATAGTCCATACTGAAACTGCCAGTGTCCTTGTATGTCTCTGCAAAATAAGCTGTGCTTAATCTAAACCAGACAAATCTGATCACAGTAATTTGTGCATGCATGAATTCCAAGACTGGAAATTAAATTTGACACTTTAATAAAGAAAACAGAAATGAGCAAGCAAAATCATTTTGAAGCTTTACATACTCTTTCCCTTCTAACTCCCAAAATAAGGTCTCCATATTCCACTTCCCATAAACAAAAATTCCTATTATTCTAGCCCTACACTGTATTTAACCTAGACACCAGATATGTCAAGGATTTGGGAATTTTATTTTGCTAGTTCCTTCAGGTACATAAGAATCTAATCTAAAGCTGACTAGCCTTTTTCTACACATCTGCATTGAGTCTCTTAAGAGGATTAATACCAGTCACCAAGAAATAGGTTTTAAACACTTTTTAAGCAATAGGCATAGAATAATTTTGACATGGTTTGGAAATTAGAAATACACAGTAGCTTTTGAAACTACCTTTCTTTTTTAAGAGGAATATAACATAGTTATATTTAGCTCAGTTCACACTTATACACAGATTTTATTGCCCAACAAATGTGACCTTTTAACATAAGAATGAATGTTATTTCTTACATGAGGATATCTTCATCTTCTCAAAGAGAACAGAGATAGCAGCATATCTCTTCCATTTTCTTTCAGGCATTTATCAGTAGGAAGATACTTATTCACCTGCAGTGGCAGAAAAAAGATGCCATGATTCACACAATACAAAGTAAATTATCACGTTTTGCCATATCAAATAATGCTCCACTTCTTATCCAAACTAGGATCACTAGTGTTATGACTGGCAGTCAGTGCTTTTTTTGTTAGATCAGTGGGTTGAACATGCAGTACCTTTTTATTTTCTCCAGTGAGCAGATGTAATCAGAGCCACAGGGGCAACCCTTAAACTTCAAAAAGAGAAGTCAGAATTGCTTCAAAGGAAGTGAGAAAGGGATCATGCTCATAATATTTTTTTCTTTTAGGTTTAAAAATGCTTACCTGAAAAAAAAAAAAAAAAAAAAAGTAGACTCTTGACCCCACTTTCTAGATATGTTGCCTACGGTCTGCATATTCAGAATACCACTTTCTACCCCTTTAGCTTCTGATCCTCCTGACTCTGGCATCTTGCCTGATTCCATGGTGCCCAGCGCCAGAAATGGAGTCACTTTCTTCACCAGCTTCTGAAACAGATCTCCAGTAAACTGATTTGCTGGATGGAGTTTCGTTGACCAAAGCAGCTTCATCTTTCTTCCTAACATGACAAAACCATCAGGTTTTCCTTTTGTGTCCATGGATGTAATCCCACAGAAGACACAGAATCACTTCTCTAGTGTTTGTGAACTGGAAAGCAAATCCGGAACAGCAAACAGCCCTGGCAGACACAAAGAAAGGTTAGCTGTGAATAGCTGTTATTGTCTTAAATACAGAAAATACAGACGAAATGGGGCTTGAGGCGCAAACTTTAGGGTGCTGCCAGGAAATAAATGGGGGAGAAAGGAAAAAAAAGAAGAAAGAAAGAAAGAAAGAGACATTCCCCTCCCCACGCTAGGCCAAGAAGGGCTCCTGAGCTGCACTGGCAGCAGCCTCGGCGAAGCAGTAAGCTTTTTTCTTGCTGTTTCCCATCCCTCACTTCCACACAGCTCTGAAAGGCTGCTGTCACTCAAACTGCACACACAGAGGAACAGAAAAGGTACTGATCGAAACCAGGACCTTCAGTTTCTGACCTAAGATTTAGGACCTGCCAAGCAGAGCTTGGACTTCTGCATTGTAAAATCCTTCCACCCCCCTGCATGGAAACTGCTGTACGGATGAGGCAGGATAAACTGTTGTCAGTTTTATCATCTGTGAATGACGGGGCAAAAGTGAAACAATATCAGCTATCAGAAACATTTGGGTAACTATGGGAGGAATGGTAGATCCTTACTGTACCAGAGATTGCAATGTTGGCTGCTCTGGACTGTTCAGGATTTGCTGGCAAAGACCACACAATTTACAGGCACACAAAACCGCACTTTTTAAATCTGACTAAAGTGACAGTTGTCTGATATGTTTTTCACAATGCTTGAAGTTTGGAGAATGTCTTTTAAAAGGCTAATCCCACCCCTGATTTATTCACATTTTAGGAATCTTATCCAGAATCAATAAATTATTATTTGCTTATCTGTTTTCAGTTGCTGGTTTGAGTACAAGAAGCAGCATAAATACAAAAAGGAAAATAAAGAATTCCAATATTCTATTCTACCTTTTAATAAAACATGATGAGTCTAATATCAGACCACCCCCAGTGTGTCAGACATGATGTACATACAGTAAAAGGCAGTTTAAATCCAAACATTTTTAAAAGTAGATAAATTACTATCATTATTATTTCTTTGATGTAGAACTGGGGCAAATGGATTCAATCATGCGAACAGCTGACAGGCACCCAACATCTCGTGAGTCCCAGTGTAGCTCTCTTTTTGGTTCTGTAATTAGGCCTTCACTAAGGTAATAACAAATGTATTCATGAAACCAGAAGAGGCAGCTAACACATTATCTCTGTATTAAAGATTTGTAACTGTGGTAACAGGGCTGTTAGAGTATTTGATTTCATTTAACAATGTCTAGTCAGTTATCGGGCCTGCAGTATAACAAATGAGTTTTAGGTTCTCCTTTGAGAGAGAAACTGGGTGAGAATGGCTTTAGTATTGTAATGCCTTTGTTAATTTAGCATCTAGATAGCAGGATTGTACAGTTAAGAGTTCCAAAGTCCATAAAGCAGCAGTCCTTATATGTTTTTACACATGCTGACCAGCAACATGTCCTCTTAGGTTGTCACTAAAAATCATGATAATCATTTCAACAGGAAATGCAATTCTCATAGTGAACTGTCAGCCATCATCATCAGTCTTTCCTCAAGATATTTGAACACAGAGAAAACAATAACAGAAGCAATATAACACAGCTGATTTTGCTACTGAATGTTTTTGCACCAAACCAATTTCTTTCTTAAACTGAGAAAGAGGTGGTTCAGTTGAAACGCTGGAGGGAAGGAATGCCATCCAGAGGGACCTTGACATACTTGTGAGGTGGGCAGATGCCAACCTGATGGAAGTTTAACCATGCCAAGTGCAAGGTCCTACACCTGGGTCGGAGCAATCCCAGGCACAGCTACAGGTTGGGCAGGG
>JARCZZ010010705.1:0-13300 GCA_030323915.1 Brotogeris chrysoptera
ATCAAAAACACAGTGCTGCACCAGCTACCAAGAAGGAGAAAAATGACTGCTGCTGCTGAACCCATGACACCGACCCAAGCAGTGATCTGGGTCTTCTGGGTAACTCCCCCCAGTTTATGTGCTGGGCATGATGTGCTGTGGTATGGAACCACTATATGGCTAGTTTGGGTCAGGTGCCCTGTCTCTGCTTTCTTCTGGCTTCCTGTGCCCCTCCTCACCAGCAGAGCATGAGACTGAAAAGTCTTTGATGAGGGTAAGAACTACTCAGCAACAATCAAAACATCAGTGTGTTATCAGCATAGTTCTCAGACTGAAGCCAAAACACAGCACTGCACCAGCTACAAGGAAGAAAAATAACTCTATCCCAGCTGAAACCAGGAGAGTTGCATACCTTAATATTAAGAAGGTGTTAGACACCATCCCTCATAGTTTTGTAAACACTGAACTTTTAAGACAGGGGGTGGATATGTAAACAGTAAGGTGTGCAGAAGTTTGGCTGGACTGCTGGACTCAAAGACCGTGTCACTAATGGTGGAAAGTCCATCACTTAGTCCAGTTGCTGGAGTAGCTACCAGAGTCCTTTAGGAATCAGTACTGAAACCAATACATCTTAATGTCTTTATTAAACAACCTGGATGGTGGGACAGTGTGTGCTCTGAACAAATTTACAGACAAGCCCAGGGAGTGGGAAGAACGCTCACCTGTTAGAGGGCAGGGCTGTTACTGAGAGCGACCTAGTCAGGTGGGAGAAATGGACCATCAGGGCCCTCCTGAAGTTCAGTAAAAGCAAATGCAAAAATCTGGACCTGGGGAGGAATAAACCCGTGTACTGGTACTTGCTGGAGTTTGACCAGCTTTGCAAAAGCCCCTGTAAACTAAGCAGACCATGAACCAGAAAAGCATCCTTGCAGTTGTTCTGAGTTCAGCAGTAGCAGTAATTTTTTTCTCCTTCTTGGTAGCTGGTGCAGTGCTGTGGTTTTGACTTTTGGCCTGGGAACAGTGCTGATAACGCCGATGTTTTTAGCTATTGCTCAAATGTTTCATCTGACCAAGGACTTTCTGAGTTTCATGCTCTGCCAGAGAGGAGGGGAAGCCATGAGGAAGCAGAGACAGGACACTTGACCCAAAGTAGCTGAGGAGGTATTCCATACCACAGCATGTCATGTCCAGGATGTAAAAACTAGGGGTAGGGACCTGGAAGAGGGGGTTCACTGCTGGGTTTGGCTTGGTATAGGGTGGTGAGCAATTATATTCTCTTCCTTTGTTATTTCCCTCATCATTATTATTACTGGTGGTGGCAGCAGTGGTTTGTGTTATACCTTAGTTACTGGACTGTTCTCATCTCGACCCATGGGAATTACATTCTTTCGATTCTCCTCCCCATCCCTTCGGAAGTGGGGGAAGAAATAGAGGGGAGTCAGTGAGAAAAGTGCGTGAGTTATAGTCAGGCTGAAACCATGGCAGCAGCAAAGGCCTATTGCTTTATGGGTTGTATAAGCAAGACCGTAACCAGAAGACTGAGAATAGTGATCCTTGTCCTCTCTTCAGCAGTAGCGAGACCATGACTGCAGTGCTGTGGTTTGGGCTCCCCATTAGAAACGGACAACATCCTGGAGTTAGTCCAACAGATGGCACCATGATTGTCATGGGGCTGGTGTACATGAAAGACAAAGGGAAGCTGAAATACCTACTGAGTTGATTCAGCCTGGAGAAAAAAGGATGAGGGAGACCACGTTGCTGTCTGCAGCGCGTGATCAAAGGATATGAGAACAGAGAGGAACAGAGTGTCAATCTGTGGAGGTATTCAAGCCTTGACTGGACACAGCTCTGTGCAGCCTGACCTTATTAATCCTGCTTTGAGCAGGAAGTTGTACTAGATTTCAAGTGGTCCCTTCTGGCTGGAATATTTTTTGATTCTGTAATTCCATTATATTATTTTATTGCTTGTTAAAATTGTTTCATTTTTTTCAGTGAAGCACTTTGACTAGCAAGGAAGTCCAAGTTCATTTCCCCAACTCAGTTATCTGGACTTCATTTGTTTCAACAGATCTCGAGAGTAATCGAAGATTCTCTTTAATTCTAGGTAAGTCTCATTTTAGACAAAACTTCAGTGCCACAAAGTATGGGTTAGAACACAAGGACTTAGAGATGCTTTCTAAATTTTCATTTAAAGTCAACTAGACATACTGTTTGTTTCAGCGATGAAACAAACCCCGGAATTTTATCATCTTAGGGATGATACTGCCTTACTAGGCTACAAAATAATTTGTTTTGGTTTTGTTTTGTTGTTGTTTTGTTTGTTTGTTTTTTTGTTTTTCCCCATAGGATCATAGAACGGTTTGGGTTGGAAGGGATGTTAAAGATCATCCAGTTCCAGCCCTCCTGCAATGGGCAGGGACACCTTTCACTAGACCAGGTTGCTCAAAGCCCCATCCAACCTGACCTTGAACACTGCCAGGGATGGGACATCCACAACTTCTCTGGGTAACCCGTGCCAGTGTCTCACTACCCTCATTATGAAGAATTTCTTCCTAATATCTAATTTAAATCTACACTTTTTCAGTTTAAAGCCATGACCCATTCTCCTATCACTACATGTCCTTGTAAAAAGTCCCTTTACAGGTTTCTTGTAGGTGTTCTTTAAGTACCGAAGGCTGCTCTAAGGTCTCCCCAGAAACTTCTCTTCTCCAGGCTGAAAAACCACAGGTCTCTCAGGCTGTCTTCAGAGGAGAGGTGCTCCAGCCCCCTGATCTTCTTCATGGCCCTCCTCTGGAGTTTCTCCAGCACGTCCACAACCTTATTATGTTGGGGGCCCAACATAAGAACATACTAAAAATTTATTGTCTTACTATTATTTTTCTTTCTCATTTTGTATTGCCAATGTAGGAGGAAGGATGGAGAGAAAAATACAACAGCAGAATTTTTTAGTCTGGTAACTAAGACACTTTTCAGATAACTAGGCAATATGAATATCAACTCTAATAGATAGAGGACCTTGATCTCCTGTCATCTAGAGAAATGATCTTCAAAATGCTTATTGTCTCTTGTGCTTTCTGCAGTCCAGAAAAAAGCCTGCAATTAAATAACAAAACCAGAACACACAGGAAGGGAAACAGAAGTTCGTTTGAAATCTCTGTGTCAATTGATTTTGTAAGGTTGGAAAATGTGTGGCTAGAAGGACTTCTGAATGCCAGACAGGGGGACTGAATGCCCTGTCATTTTTGCAAAATCTTTGCTCTTAATAATTCATGCAGCTTTATTTCACTGCCAGCATTTAAAGCTAAATAGAGGCTAGAAAACATTAAAGCTTGAGTTCCAAAAAGCATAGGATTAGATCTCACTAGGGGATGTATCAAATGATACAGGATATTTTATCATAGACAGTAGAAGTTAAAACCAAAAATATCTTACTCCTCTGTGAGTTAATATTCTGGTTTCACTCATCAATAATTCATCTAGTTGTTGTGGCAGCTACACAGTGTGAGCTCTGTGTCCTAGATCCGAACAAAGTAGAATTTCTGCCCCAATTTTGGCAGAGTTGTATTATTTGTACACTCAATGATTTTTTGGCACATATAGAAACTCTACCTGGGAAGACTCCCATTCTATTCATTAGTTTTATTTTGTTTCATTTTGCTTTACAAAGAACTCATATCTCAGGGTGTGTTGCATTCTGACACTTTGGCGTTAACTGTAACACTGTGAGGAAGTATTGCAATAGCATTCAGAAAAACACATATCTTTTGTAAATCAGATCAAATATACCATTATTTCAGGCAGTTTGGGTTTTGATTGCATTCCTTGCTTTCATGGAATTAGATGGCTGAGAGGATCACCTGTTCAGACCTTAAGGGAGGTGAATCAAAACCAGGGCCCTGAGTAACTTTGTACAACATAGAAGAACTGAACAAAAATATACAAAATGTCATCTGAACACTGGGCACATCAGCATGTAACTCTCAAGCAATGTAGTACCAATCTGTTGGTGGACAGGGCAGCACAGGCATACAGGTTTGTATTGAACACAGTTGCAGCTGTGTGAGTTAACAGGCCATATGCTCCTGAAAATTAGGGAGTAAGCTTGAAAGGAAATTTAATGTTTATTCTCCCTTTTCAGTAAGTTAGCAGCTTTCAGACATGATACATATCATTCAAAGGACTATTTTTTTTTCTTTCCACCTAAATTCTTTGTCAGTTAATTTAATCTAGATTGATTCCACTTAGCTTCTGGCACCTTCACAAGAAGCCTAACCTAGGCACAAAGTTGGCACAAGCTATTTCTGTACTTAACAGAATGACACCTCAAGAGAGAAATCTGAATGAGCTAAGATCTGAATCACCCTGTGGAGAACCTACTTCTCTCCAACAAGTATAGAGGAAGCCTTGAGCAGCTATGCTCCTGCCACAAATATCCCAGTTTGAAGCCTGAATTCAGGTTGCATAAATACAGATTTTGTGCTATTTTAAGCAAATGGAGGCTCAAACCCCTTCAGACTCATGGCTACTTCATTAGGAAGGTACTAACAGGATTGCATAAAAGCATAAGAACTATATATGCCTGTTCAGTCCTGACTTTCTGTTGCTACACAAAAAAAAAATAAGAATTTCACCTGTTGTTTGCAAAAAAAAAAAACAACCCTAAAAGTATAGATCTATCCGCAGCCCCTGCAAAGAAAACAAATTGACAATGTGGTCTAATAAGTATAAAGCAATGTTTCTCTGAGCAGGCAACCAGAGTAAAAATCTCTCTTCCAAAGATATGAATTATTATAAGGGAATTATTTAACCACTTCTACTAGACTGGAAGATACAGATATCAAAACACAAAAGATCCCATGTTTGCTGGCTGGTTTCATAGATTGATTCATCTGTTCACAGCAGCACTAAGGCTGCTGTAAAGATCAGACTATACCTATCTTCCATATTACCTGCCTGAAAGTCAACCTCTGGGGAGTGATTCAATTCATTCTGAAGTAGTCTCCTGGTGCAACCTTCCCTTACTGAGCTTTGCTTTTTTCCGGGCATATTTTGCTGTGCATAAAGAGACTCTTGAGAGCAAGATGCACATTCTTATATGCACCCTGAAACTATTTACTGGCTAACAGATACAGCTGAGAGTTAGGACTTGCAAGATACTGGGATAAGCATAAGATACTCTCCCTATCCTAGCCTAGTAGTACCTCAGCTTTCATCAGCCTTCTGGTAAGAGCTGGCTTCCATCACTCCTTAGAATAGCCCAGCCCTTGGTATTGCCAAGTTGAGATCTCCAATCTCCCTGCTTTGTTTACTTAGGCTTTTATGCATTTTTCTGTGCTGGTGTTGTTCTTCTACATCCCTGAGCTGCTGTTACCATCTCAACACTTCTGTTTCTATGTTTTCACTCTATTTACCTTGCCTGGCTTTAGCTTCCTTAGTCTCTCATAGCTCAGCAACAATGTGCGTGGTAAAACTGGTTGAATGGTATACAGCCATTCTGCAAAGAACTGAGCTTTATATTACAGATAGCTTAAGCTCTGTCCACCTAAAGGCTTGAGTCAGCAACCTAAATTTAGGCCTCTAACCACCACTAAAAGTGACCTAGACTCCAGTTACCATTCCAGAAGAATATTGGTCTCTCTCAATTTGTTCTAAAAAGGTTCTGTCTTCCTGTCTGGCAATTTTTTTTTTTGTGTGCATTCACTATCCTTCCTAACTTTGGTGGAACCATGAAATAGCAAAAAGCTCACTCATTTGGATGCTCTGAAAGTGTCAAATTTCCTCAATATGTTTGAGAGCAGCAAATTCAACTCCTTGTTCAGCAAGGACTTCCTTTGGTAAGAGGCATTTTAGACAGTGGATTGCCTCAGCTGCAAATTCAGAGATGTCCCTAAGCATGCTATAACACGTACAGAACAGCCTTCCTCAAGTGCCAAATTCTTTTAATCTTACTAATTGTCATACAGAAGGCATTTTTTTTTTTTGGTTTTTAGCACATCAAATTTCAGCTCACAGAGTCACAGAACTTCTGAGGAACTTCTGTGGAGCTTCTGAAGAAGTTCTGTACAACTTCTTCAGAACTACTGTTACTGAAGTAGTATTTCTTAATATTCACTATCTGTAAAGTCATACCAAAAGCATTACATATCATGTTGCATGCCCATATTTTACTAATAAGAAATCTTTTCCATTTAGAAGTTAATTTCTTTCTTAGACTGGTCCAAATTTTAAATAACAACACTTAGTTGCCTTAGGGATTAATTAGAAAAACAGCCACACTGTCAGTCCTCTGCTTTCTGCAATACAATCACTCCCCAGGAGATACAGTACTTCACGTAGAAATGAATAGGCTGAATCGCGTAACATGTTTGGGTGCTCTGAGGTGGACATAAAAGGATCAGTTGAGTGAAGAGCCTTGTACTTCCTCAGCATAACAAATACAGCCTCTGTAGTTGAGTATTTCCTCTATTTCCCAAGTAAGGAAATTGTAATTGAGCTGCTCTGGCATGTGGAATTAATAGGTAGTGAAATACATAGAATTGTACCCTGAAAGCAATCTCCAAGCCCCATATAATTTTGTCTTTGAAAAAAGCATGAGGTCTCCTAGATCATGGAACTACTTGTCAGTCACTTACGTGGCTCGTCCAGCCTCCATAATGAATGCAAGCAGCACTGTAAGACTGTCAGTATCTTAATCAGTTTGTTATAATTTTCACACATGATATGAAACAGCATATTGTCTTAGTAATTATGAGGCTTATCAACAAAATCATTATTGGTAGGAAATTTTAGTAGGATCTGTAACTGGCTTTGTGTAGTGTCTGAGGAGACTTTATCTCCCATTGTTTTTGCATACTAAGATATAATTAAGAGAACAGAATTATAGAGATGCTGTGAAGTGAACAGACCCAGGGGAAACACACAGAACTGCAGAGAGCTATAAACTGAAGATATGTCCCTGAAATGTTTATAAAATTATTGTGAAAAACTAAAAAATATGCTTGACAAGATTTTGAAAATTTGGAAAGCAGACACAAGGTTAAAATTGTGTAAAGACAGCAAGATAAAGATTTTCTGTGTGATGGATTTCAATTATAACTAAGAAAACAGGAAAGGTGAAGTAAAAGATAAAGATTGCTCAGAACTGAGCAAGAAAGTTGTGTAAAAGAGCAGTCCATGGGGAATGAAAGTGTCATTGCCCTAGGAAACAAGTTGCTTAATGCTCTGATAAAGTAGAATATCATTTAAGATTTCTTTAATTTGCATAGCTTGTGGATGTTAAGGGAAAGATGCACTATATGCTTAAAAAACCTTACTTTCTAGCTGGATTTTCCACTGTGCTGGACAAGATTGAGATAGAATAAACCAATGACAGCAAAACAGGGGTTTTATTTTACCCACACAAATCTCTAAGCAGACAAAAATGTACGGTGAGGAAACAAATAAAAGCCAGAAACAAAACAAATTATAGAAGGAAAAAAATCAGCGAATTGGACATAACCAATATACCAGAATTGTTTTATTAGTCCTCAACTGTTTGTTAAGTGTTCATTATATTACACGCATAATAATATTATAAATAAATGCAATGATATACTGATCCTGTAGCCTTAATCTTTTCCCTGTTACAGAGGAAATAAATGTAAAAGTATGTCAGCAAAAGCAAATCTGAGTAGAACAGACAGTCAAAATGTAAGAAAAATTTTCTTACTTTTAGTGCTAAGAAATGTTTAGTTGTTCATTTCCATCCTCCCAAAGACTGTTCTTTTGCAATGCATCCTGTATGCTGTATTTTGTGGTCAGATGCCAAAAAGCACGAACAAAGAATACATCCATCACGACAAGGAGGAAGACAAATGTTAACCTACACAAAAGATTTTCTGGGGATGCAGTTTTTATAATACAAGATAGAGAGAAATGGAAGTGCTGTTCAAATCTGCATACATGTTTTGAGATTTTCTGCACACACATATATATACTGACCCTGTTTGCCAGTGATAAGGAAATCCTGCTCTGCTAAAGAATAAAAGAAACCCCAACATAATCATGCCCTATGCTTACCTCAGTCTTATTTTCCTTGGATTTGTATATTTATTCTTTAACCTTACATATGCCAAAGCATTTTCATTGATCTGTTTACATGGCAAGTGCTACAAATCTTAGTTATTAACAAGTTACAAGTTGAAATTCCAGTCTGCTCTTCAGTTATAGCTGTGATATGGCTGGGCACCAAGGCTGTGACATTAATTCCATGGGTGGTCCGGGAACTCCCCAGCCAGCCATCTGCATACATGAGATAACTGATTTGAGACAAAGGACCTACTTTTAAACAGCTGACTTACTGAACCACTAACCACCTTCACCAAGCAGCTGCCCGATTTTTACAGAAGCTCCCCAGATGAGAATTTTGGACAGTCCTAACAATTCCCTCAATCAACTGCTGTGCCTTGTCCAAACACTGTCCTTAAATGTGCTCATTAATATCCCATGTGAAGTATCTCAAAGACCCCCAGGCAGTTCCTGCTGCAGAACTGATCAAACTGTACACGGACAAAACATTTATAAAGAGCCAATGGAAAACTGCTCATGCAGATGAAAAATGGTCACATGGGACAGCATTTTGTACTTAATTAAGATACTTGAGAGATGTTTTGCACGTAGTTTATTAAACAACAGCAGTGCATTATTCGTGTGCTAGAGCTGTCATATAGTACTATGGAGTCCCTGGAATCTCAGCCAATCCAGCTGAAGATGCCACTGCAATAATCATTGCAATAGAGACTCCCATTGCCATCAGACAGCAGCTGATCATGCTTTTCAGGAGATTTCATTTCCCATTGGACTGTTATCCTTAACCAAGATACCAACAAATAAGTTTTGTCTTTTAAGAAGATACTGCAGTTCTGTGGATCATACGAAAGTCATGAAAATGAGAAGGGTATGCTTGGTGACATACTTTACTCTAACATGGTGAGAGTCCTAGCATGCCTAGGACTGTGCTGAAGTTCTCTGGAAATGATAAAAACCCACATTAAATTCTCCCTCTTTATTTATCAAAATGTAAAAATTAAAATCTTGAGTAATATTTCTTAGTAATCTTGGCTTCTCAAAAAGAAAGTAATATTGCAAAATGGGATTTCTTTTGCTTCAGAAGAGGCAAAGAATAAGAGATGAATATTTAAGCTTTTTTTATAATATCACAAAGTTATTAGAAACTATTCTAGGTGAGGAAGCAGCCATCAGTAGAATTAATCAATTGGAATACTTCAGAGGTGTGCCTTCAGCTGATCAGTGTGGCCTTTTTGATGTTAGTGTTTAAGCAGAAGCATTCTTATTGTGTATTGAAATAACCTTGAATCTCCAATCCTGTGATATACTGCCACATAGACTTCTTTTAAATGTCCACTACATCCCACAAAACTGAATTAGCATAAACGGTGTCATTCAGAGTTTCTTTGTGCTTCAATACAAAAGCAACTAAGTAATCCAAAGCTTCCAGACATTATAGTGACATGCACACACCTTTGTGGAAAATTCAGCCCTAAAATCAGAAGACACTCAAGAGTTAAATTTAGACCTTAACTATGAACTATCTATTACTGTTAACTGAATTCAAATGGTTCAGCACACTGTATCTCGTTACTCATTTTTAGTGAAATAGAAACTGTAGTTTCAGTTAACTGGGCCTACTGCCAACAATACCATTTGATTTGAAAGCTAATAGTTTGTATGACTTTGCAATAGGGTAACTATAGAGGGTCATAGCATTACAGGATAATTACAAGGTCATATCAGTTTGTATCAGTTCCCATTTATGTTGCAAGATTTGTCACAAGAATGGATTAGAGTTGTGCTATTTTCTGTTCTCATTTAGTTCTGCCTAAAAAAGAATGAGGCAAAAAAAAAATAAAAATCAGAATTTTAGTTCCTCTTGTTTCTAATGTTTAACATGTTCTGCAGTTTCTGGTAGAATCATAAATCTTCTTACTTTTTTTTAGTGCTCTGTTTTGAGTAACTTCAGCGTTTGAGGCACTGTGACAGTATTTAAGTTCTGGATAAGTATTTTAATTCTCACAACCTTGTGACTACTGCGGACTAGTTAAACAATGAAAACAAGCAGTGTTGATAAGCAGTTATAAAAATTCCATACTCCTTTTTTTCCTTAGAACTTAATTTTGGGAAGCAGTTTTCATTTCCTGCTTACGATTGTCGTGGTTTAAGTCGTAAATCAAACTCCTCCCCTTCTTCCCCCCCCACACTAAGATGAGGGGGAAATGGGGAGAAGAACCGAAAGAATGCAACTCCCACGGGTTGAGATAAGAACAGTTTAGTAACTAAGGTATAACATAAATCACCACTTCTACCACCAATAATACTACAAGAGAAATACAAGGAAAATTGAAGACAACCTCACCCCTTCCATCACCTCATATATATTCCATCATCATATTATTTTTGTTTCATATTATATCCCAAAAAGGATTAGCATTTAGACTGAGCTTAAATTGGTTATTTATGATATGCAGTTATTTAATACATAGATATTGTTAAGTTTGTAGCATAAACACGTTTCTATGTTTTCGTATCATCTACCTGTTTAGTCACAGAGTTATAAATTGCTAATGAATATGTTAAGACTAGAAATGAGAAGTCTTCAAACCGCCCAAGGAGACAGATTCTGGAACATATTCACGATTAGGGAAGAAAGAAGAAAAAAATTTCAGTAGCTAACTTAAGGCATACACATTTTTGCAAGAGGAAAATGACAGCTGCCTCTGGCAGCAGGACCCCAGCTCTGGCAAGCAGAAAAGCTTTCCTGCTTATGGTGGCCCTGTCCCTACTCTTAGCAAGGTCATACTTGGTGCAGCAGAAATCAGGAACTGCAACACAGCATCCCTATGGGTGCATTACATTACTATCACCCTACATACCTATTACAGACTTAAGGAGTTCCCAGTATCTTCCTCAAAAAGAATGTTCCACATCTTAGCCATTCTTTCAGGCAATTCATCTTTTGCTTTTTAAAACTACACCACACACACAAAACACTCCAAACCCACCAACCACAATCAAAACTAGATTAGAGAAAGCAGATTTTAGGCATAGGGGAGGTTTTGGCTTCACACTGCTATTAACAAAGATAGACTTCATTTATGTATGCTGCTCTCAAGCATCCTTTGGCTCAAGATGAGCTTCCCAGAACTCATCCAGCACAAACCCTGTGTCCTGCATCAGGCATCTTTTCTTGGGTATAAGCACAGCATGGCAATTCTAGTCTTCTCTGAAAGTCTGAATTTCAACCAAGCTTAGTGTGAGCAAGACCTGATGTTGACCTGCAAATTTGATCCCTAGAACAAATAAGAGATTCATGATTACTGCTTTGCTATCACAACAGATGTTCCTCCCTTTCAGGAATAGGCTGTTTGACAATTTCTAGGTGAGCAAACAAAACCAAAAAACAAATAAACAAAAACAAAACAAACAAAAAACCAAAAAAAAACCCACAAAAAAACAACCACCAACCACTATTTTTAGCTACTAAAAGCGATCCTTAAGATTCCATCATGCCTTGGTGAGACACATGAAAATATTTCCTCCTTTTCTTGGGGTTTTATGACCTACACAGGAGGAAGAAAATCGTGAGATTAATGCAGTAGAGCACCACTTTTTCCTGAATTGGTTCCACTCCACACTGCAGTCAGATACCTGAAAACAGAAAATAAAGACACCAACCTATTAGCAAAAGTATCTTCTTCCAAATGCAGCCATCCACCTTCTGGTATGTCCAAACCATGAAGGAACAATGCAGGAATCAGCCAAAGATATTTTCTTTGACTCTTTTCTAAAGAAAATGGGATAAAATGGCTGCACTGGATTATTTTGTTCAAAGTTACTGACATCCACATTTTCCCTAAAGCAGTTTTATTACCTCTGCATAGAGGTTTTATAATAACCAGCAGGCACCAGGAAAGTTCCATGTCTAAAAAAATTCAGTTCACAACAGGCAGCCTGATAGAAAACATAAGGGCTCTTTATATCATTTATAGGGGTGGCTAATGGGAGGCAGGAAAAAAGCATACAGACTTAAAAAAATTGAAGATAGAAAGGTACGCTTAAAATTTCTAGCCACAAGCAGTCCACTTAAGTTTTACTTTCAGTCCGCAATTATCTAAGACCTCATTTATATGATAATAACTTGTCTCATATCAACGCAACAAGCAGAGAGATAGCAGCTACACAGCACAGGCCCCTTGAACGCTGTGGCTGGCTGAAGCCTCCCTGTGTGGGTGGATAGACCTGGCTCAGAGTACCAATTAGACTTGCCAATAAGCCAGGCCTAGCAGTGCTGTGAGGAGCATAACAAAGACAGGGAATTTCTTCTATGAATTTAACTTAACTCTTTGCAGTTTTCTGCACACTGGGCATGAAAGCTTTTTGAGAGAGATTTATTCACCCAGGGAAAAGAGTACTTACTGCAGCAGTCTGGAAAGAACTCATTAAGGACCTCAATAAGGAGCAGAAAAACATCATGGCAAGGTTCAGAAATTATTCCATGATGATTACTAACAGCTACAAAGCTGCCTTTTCTCTAAAATTCTAATTAAATACAGATAAAGTGAGAGAAGAAGCCAAAACAGATCTGGACTTTAATGAGAGATAAAGGCGTTGGTCTTCTTCGATTTTAGATGCAATTACTAAGGGTTCTCTTATTCCCTTACCTAAGCAGAGAAGGTACATGAAATTCTGTGTTCCAACCAACCATACAGCTCTCAGATGTATTAAAAAATGAATAAATAAAAATTTGAAGTAAACTAAATAGCAAATGTCAAGACAGAATGAAGATCTGGAATGCAAATCCCTATACAGATAACAACCTCACATCACTCTCATTATTGGAAGTTTAGCTACTCTAACATGCCCTTTCTCAAAGAACTGGCTGGATGGCCACACGCAAAGAGTTGTGCTCAATGGCTCCATGTCTAGCTGGAGACCAGTAACAAGTGGTGTCCCTCAAGCATCGGGGCCACGAGGATGATGAGGGGACTGGAGCACCTCCCGTATGAAGATAGGCTGAGACAGTTAGGGCTGTTCAGCCTGGAGAAGAGAAGGCTGCATGGAGACTTCATAGCAGCCTTCCAGCATCTAAGGGGGGCCTACAGGGATGCTGGGGAGGGACTCTTCATGAGAGACTGTGGTGATAGGACAAGGGGTAACGGGTTCAAACTTAAACAGGGGAAGTTTAAATCGGATATGAGGAAGAAATTCTTTACTGTGAGGGTGGTGAGGCACTAGAATGGGTTGCCCAGGGAAGTTGTGAATGCTC
>JARCZZ010010706.1:0-13374 GCA_030323915.1 Brotogeris chrysoptera
CTTGTATTATTACTGGTGGTCGCAGTAGTGATTTGTGTTATACCTTAGTTACTAAACTGTTCTTATCTCAACCTGTGCAAGTTACATTTATTTGATTCTCCCCCCTATTCCTCCGGGACTGGAGGAAGAAAAAGAGGGGAGGGAGGGAGTGAGTGAGTGAGTGAGTGAGTGAGTGAGTGAGTGAGTGAGTGAGTGAGAAAACTGCGTGGGGAGGTTAGAGACTTAAACCATGACACTCCTTATTGTCCATGTCCTTTAACATTGTTTGCAGGAGAATCTGCTCTATGATCTTGCCATACACTGAGGTAGGCCTGACTGGCCTGTAGTTCCCCATAAATCTTACCTAAATCAAGCCCATCTGGAAAGCTATTTTTGGCATAACATATTTCAGCAGTGGTAAGTGGACAGTAAAGTCCTGCTTCAGTCTAAAATGATGATAAGCCTCAGGCAGTAATCAAGAAAGATAGGAAGCAGAGTGGAAGTAGTCAAGATTTGGAGCTGGTTTGAAAGATTCAAACCTCATAGTTACCTTACCAATTACTGAGATGAATTTACAACACAAACTATTGATGGCAAAAGTCCTCTGTTAATCTGATGCTCCTTTTTTTTTTAGTTTCCAAGAACTGATCTATAAGTCCAGAGTGACCGCAACTTGATATTTTGGTAAGGAAGAAGGAAAGCAAACATCATGGATGAGCAATAGCTCAGTAGAGAAAGACCGTCTTCAGCTTCATGATCCACAACAGCTAGCATATTTCAATTTCTAAAGAAAAGAGCTCTGATATGGTCTAGGTGTGGAATCAGAGTTAGGGGTCCAAAATGAAAAGCAGCAGCATTCTTGCTCAAATCTAGGTGGCTTGCCAGCCTTTGGATCTCATGTCATCGTTCTATGGATGAATTTCGGCTGAGCCTGGAACAGCTGCACATGAGCTCATTGTGCCAAGGGACAAGGCTCTCCTGCATCCGCTATCCTTTGCAGAGATCATTCAAGAGTTGCCTCTGTCTCAGAGAGAGAGAAGATCACAGCCATTGCTCCAGTTTTGCTCTGCATGATCACTTTTGTGCTGCAAGGCAGAAGGGAGCATCTAGCCTTTGCTAAACAAAGAATTGCCATTTCTGTATTTGCTTTGAGGCCAGCTGTCTCTTTTTAAACTCGTGGATTATACAGTGTTGGAAACATTCTCAGGAGAGGACTGTCTGATTTTAAAAACTGGCTTATTTTCTGTATTAGATAACCCATTTCTTATAGCTTGCCAAGCGATTCCAATGCATGTTTTAATTTATTTCTCTTGAAGATTTGTGAATTCTTTCTACTAGTCACAAAAATGAATTATATATTGAAAGAGTGCTTGGCTCCTGATGGAATTCTGGACACCACTGCAAAAAGCATACATTTGCTCTCTGCCACAGTCTCAGGCTATAGTACAAAAAATTTATTCTGCTCAGAGCTCACTGATGTACTAGTGGGTTTTAGAACTGTATCTTTTTTCTGGATTAAAGAAATGAATTAATGAGATCTATACTAGACCGGCTGTCCTGTGAGTTTAGCCTGAAATAGTAACCACCACAGTGGGACCAGCACCTCCTTGTGCTTCTCTGGCTGTGCTCTGCCTGATGGTTGGCTTTGCTGTGCAGTTTCTGCTCACACAGGCTGCCTTCCTTAACTGCTTCATGAATTAAGTGTCTGATTTGCTCACTATTTACTGCATAAAACCACTGCATTATCTTTGCTTTCGCCAGCTGAAGGAGTAAGGAAAACACAGAAGCTGTGTATAATAGAGAAGATAACAGCTTTTGTGGACAGATGACAGGATCTGTGCTCATATGGAGCTATTGTACCTGTGACTCTTTAAATTAAATGTACTTGGTCAGAAGGTTGTGGTTTCCAGGTTTCCCCATATATCATCATGCACATAGGAACTCAGTGAGGAGTTTTAACAGAAGTTTGGTCATAATGAGAAGTAATATATGCAATTTAGTGTATATCCATGGACATTGTTATAGGCACATGTAGCTGGTGAGCATCTGGCTACAATTCATGTATTAATGCAGTAATTATAAAGCCTAGAGATTGGATTGCATTGGATTTTCCTTTATAAGATAATTTTACAATAAAAGAAAGTATTTTAAGTCTGGAAGAGCATTTTTTTTTTCCCTTTGCATAGAATCATAGAATCACAGAATAGTTAGGGTTGGAAAGGACCTTAAGATCATCTACTTCCAACCTCCCTGACATGGGTAGGGACACCTCACACTAAACCATGCTACGCAAGGCTCTGTCCAACCCAGCCTTGAACACCACCAGCGATGGGGCATTCACAACTTTCCTGGGCAACACATTCCAGTTCCTCACTAGCCTTATGGTAAATAATTTCTTCCTTATATCCAATCTAAACTTTCCCTGTTTAAGTTTAAACCTGTTACCCCTTGTCCTCTCACTACAGTTCCTAATGAAGAGTCCCTCCCCAGCATCCCTATAGGCCCCCTTCAGATACTGGAAAGCTGCTATGGGGTCTCCATTCAGTACTCTGTCTTTGAGACAGAAATATTAATTGCCTATAAAAGATGAAAGCCATTCTGTTTGAAATACTCAAAGCACTTAATTTACAAACAAACTTTGCTGAGCTAGGGAGCTACACAAGGTTTTGACAGCCTCTATTAAAACCAAAAGGCATATTCTCCCCAAAACAGTTTCTTCTTTACACCACAAACATCCAGATGGAAATTTCCTTCCAAATTACATGGATATTGTAGGGAAAATTAATCACATTAGATTAGAGAGATGTAATGTAATACTGTCCTGGTTTCAGCTGGGATAAAGTTATTTTTCTTCCTAGTAGTTGGTGCAGTGCTGTGTTTTTGTCTTTAGTCTGAGAACAATGCTGATAACACACCAATGGTTTAGTTGTTGCTTTGTAGCACTTCCCCTGATCAAGAACTGCTCAGTTTCTCATGCTCTGAGGGAGCACAAGAAGGCAGGAGAGAGCATAACCAGGACATCTGACATGGACTAGCCAAAGGGGTATTCCATACCACAGCACATCGTGCCCAGCATAAAAACTGGGGGCAGTTACACAGAAGGAACTGATTGCTGCTCAGGTCAAGCTGAGTATCAGTCAGCAGGTAGTGAGCAATTGTACTGTACAGCACTTGGGGTATTATTTATTTGGGTTTTTTTCCTTTCCCTTTGTAGTTATATTATTATATATTCTCTCTCCTTGTTGTTTCCCTTATCATTATTATTAATAGTAGTAGTAGTAGCATACTGTTCTTTAAACTGTTCTTATCTCAACCTATGGGTTGAGAATCATTCTTTTGATTCTTCTCCCCATCCTGCCTGGGGCATAGAGGGAGTGGGAAGGGAAAGAAAGTAGCTGCGTGGTGCTGAGTTACTGGCTGGGCTTAAACTATGGCAAAAACAAACAAAAAAAAGAAATAAAATACTTGGATTACATTGGCTGAAATCAGACCATAGATAAAATACTTCCTCAAACAATTTCAATGATTTCTTAATGATGTCAGCTGTCTTAGGTATTCATACAGACTGCAGTATTTTTAAGCCAATTCTTCAATCTTTGGCTTCACTGACTTTGTGGGAATGTTACCTCAGTGAAAAATGGAGGATAGTCTGCTTTCCTGTGATAAGCAGAGGGTTTGAATAGTATTGACTATATATAACCTTTGAGATTTATCATTCTATAAATTACCTTATGTTTTGGTAACTTTCATAACTAATTCTACAGAGAATTCCTAATTAGGAATTTTAAGACAGTGAATAACAATCATCATGAAGTTCCCCCTGTAGAATAGTCTTAAATCTTTCCACAATGCATCATATTAGCTTGCGAAAGATACTTGCTTTTTGATTTAATGAGCTAGTGGCTCACTTATTACAGTACAAGGTGGCAGTTTCCTTCACTTAGCAGCAGAAAGAAAAGATATCTTTATTTTTTTGACTTGAGCTGCTTTCCTCTGTCACACAGAGCCAAAAAATAAAAGATGAAATATATATACTTTTCTGAGACACAGTCCTATAGCTTAAGATAAGTTTACAATTTAAAAATATTAGTACAGCAATTGAGATGGATGCTAACTACCTCTGGAAAATTCTTTCAGTGCTGCAGGTGTTACAGGATTTTTACAACCAAATGTTCCACCCCATACTTCCAGCAAGGTATACTTATACACTGAAAGCTATTGCATTTTTTCTGGTCAACACTAATACTTTGTCAACTCAACCTGAAAATGTTTCAGCTGAACAAAAAGAGTGTTATTTTCTGCTACATCTTTCTTTATTCTAAGTATATCTTCAATGAAATCTCAGGCATTTCATCTATACCCAAGTTATTTACCACCTGAATGTTATAAAGTTATTTCCACTACTTGCACAGAAAAAAGAATAAACAAAAAAAAAAGAAAACCATCCAAACAAAACAAACAAAAAAGTACACAAAAGAAAAAAAAAAAAACAACAACAAAACAACAAACCAGCCTGTTTGTGCAGACTTTCTCTTAATATTTACTTGTTTCTTTGTCACCTAGATAACTATCTTAGACTTTTTGGAAACTTGTCCAACCTGGACTGTGTTGTGGTTTAACTCCAGCTGGCAGTTAAGTACCAGGGAGCTGCTTTCTCACCCCCCTTCCTTTCCCCCTGCCCTCAGTGGGATGGGGAGGAAAATTGGAAACAGGTGAAACTCATAGGTTAAGTATAGTTCAATAAATGAAATGAAGTAAAATATAAGATAAAAAAATAATAAGAATTGAAAGGAATAGGAGGAGAAAAAGGAAAAGGAAGAGGAAAAAGTGGAAAGGAAAAGAACAGGAAAAGGAAAAAAGGAAGAGGACAGATAGGAATAAAACCCCAGAAAACAAGCAATACACAATACAATTGCACACCACCATTGGGCAATGCCCCGCCCAACCTGAGCAGCGATGGGTGGCTCCTCGCTAACTGAGCATGTTGTTCTATGGTATGGAATAACCCTTTGGCTAATTGAGTCAGGTGTTCTGTCTCTGCTTCTTCACAGCTTCTTGTGCCCCTCCTCACTGGCAGAGCATGAAAGACTGAAAAGTCCTTGATCAGGGAAGTGCTTCAAAGCAACAACTAAACCATCAGTGTGTTATCAGCATTGTTCTCAGACTAAAGCCAAATACAGCACTGCACCAGCTACTGAGAAGAAAAATAACTTTATCCCAGCTGAAACCAGGACAAGGCGCTATACCAAAGATATGAAATTAATTACTATTACAACACTTTTACACTAATGCTCTATTTACAAGAGAGTAATACATGAATGTTGCAGTAGTTCAGACTGACTGAAGTGGAAATTAAAGATAAAATTAACTTTCCATATCAGCAGTTTATAGAGATTTAGATTAATAACTTAGAAATTCAGAATCTGTTATCCTGCAGCCTCTGAAGATAGAAAGCAATTTATATTTCTTTCCTCCAAAATAAAGCCCTCCATAATATAAAAACCAAATTATTTGTGTTTCAAAAAATAAGTAACTGATGGGAGTAAACCACATACATGTCCTTTCTAGCCTACATTTTAAAAAAATCTTTGCCTCTGAAACAGCAGAATCTCACAGAATAAACTAATATTTTCTTAAATCAGATAAGTTTGAAGACACTGGGAAAATTTTTTTTCTTCATTGCTTATATTTTTGGTACACTTGTCTAAGACTTCACCTTTGCTAATTTCTGTATAAACATATAATGAGAATATTACCCCTGCTCTGAAACACTGCTCAGTGCAGGAGTCTTTCAGAGGCAACGAGAGCAAAATAGGCTGCAGCTAGAAGAAACACAGTAAGTTAATATTCTTGAGTTTTCCAAAGTCCTGATTATCCATATCCAGCTTTGAAAAGCTTAAAATGATGTTTACAAGTTTGAGTGGGATGCCCTAAATAGATGGACAAAAATGTGCACAGTGATTTGGAAGAGCTCTCATAGGAAGCTTCCACCCTGCTAGGTTACCACTTTGAGAGCTGCAAATTTCCACTCTTGTGCTGTCCTGAAATACATTGACAAGACACCAAGGTACTCTGATGTGAACATAGGCTGCAAGGTGATACAGCCATTTTCCTGCACTTAGACTCTAAATCATCTAAGCAGTTTGTCATTGTGTGAGTTACATTTAAGCAACAGTATCCAGCCTTTCTTCTCAGAGTGACATTTTCTTCAAACTCAGTCTATGAGGTGTGATATGTAGATAGCCATGTAAATATTCTTCTGTCTGACATTTTAAACATGTCTTTTAAATCACTTGAATTTAGGAAGATATGTATTTTGAAAGGCCTAGTGTTGGAGTATACGATATATAATGATAGCACTTAAAACTACTTAAAGCATTGTCATGACATATTTACTCAATTTGAAGGTAATCTGTGAAAACAAGAAGCCAAAGTAGAACTACAAATCATTGGGGTTTAAAACATAAAGTTGCAAAACAATTTAATAAATCTGAAAAGTTAAAGTTTGACTTGTCTATAATTTAACTGTTTAATTTACAGTTTAAGACAAAGGGGAACAAATTTTTTATAGAAATTGTGCAATGTTTTCCTTGCCGTGGGAACAACAGGTTACATTATCATTAATGATGCAAATAAGTGATTATTTTTTTCACATAGATGGTTTTCAGTGATACACTATGTAAAAATTAAGGCAGGAAAGACATAAACTGTGCTGGCATTACTACCTTGCACCATCTTTTGCATGATACAGCAGTGCAAAGGGAATGAATGACATGCATGAATGACCAGCAAATCTCTCTATATTCCTTCTGATTCTTTATGATATAAAAGGGAGATACCATGTTTCACATAAAAACATCTTATGTTATACCATAGATAGAATGTTGTCACTATGTTCAGAGTTATCTTTCATATGTAGGGAACAAAACAAAACAATTCACCTTTGTGAAATTAATGGGGCAGAAAACGCTGGTTTTCTATAATTACTAAGATTTTGCTGGTTTTATCTCCTTTAATCTTACACTCTTGTTCTTCTGTCCAATTTTGTCATATTTCATCTGCTTTGATACATCAGTTCCTTTTTCTCTCCTAGTTCTTGTCTCATATTTCAGCCTTCGCTTTTCTGATTTTACAATACTTGCTTAAAATTGGTCTCTCCAAGTCTCCTGAACATTTTGCTGCATTAAAAAACTGTTTGAAAAAACACTGTAACGTTATTCAACCACAGAAAAACTATAAAAATAAAAATCCATAGATGCTATTCACTCTGAGTGAAAAGAAATTAAAATAAAAATAAAACCATAAAGAAATTCAACCCATGGTTCCATTTACAAAAACATTTTAAAAGACAAGTCAACATAGAAGATTTTTTTATAAAAAAATTTTAATTCCCCAGGTTAACCATTGAACTACTATGCAATTGCAGATTTTCAGTTTCTGCTCCACAAATCCATGAGCACATAAATATTATCTTCAAAAAGTTAATATGGACTGTACAGAAAGATAAGTATGTCATTTTCTCTCAAGAATGTATGGATATAAAATTAGAAAATACTTTAATTCCTGATTCCTAGTGCATATTTCATTGGTTAACTCCCACCCCCCAAAAAAAAAAACCAACAAAAAACCCAAACAAAAAAATCCCCAAAAAATCAACACCAAAACGAAACCACACACACCAAAAAAAAAAAGTAAATCACAGAAATGGGCCACATGAAAACCTGTCTGCATTCCTTCATAGGTCACACATACCTCACACAGGAAATAAAATACACTCCCATAGTCGAGTAATTGAAATGTATTTAAAAGTTAATTTTCTGTCTCCCCAAACATATATGTCTACCTGCTACGAAATCCTCTAAAATCAAAGTGCAGTTGTAGCACCATTAAGATAATAGCCCTGTCAGTTCTCCTGCCATGTTTCAGCTGTGAAATCTGGTGCCATAACTATTCTCCTGGAAGCAAGCGCATTTGTTACAGAAAGAGATTAGCATTACTCTGTTTACATACTAAGCAACAGTACCATTTATCACTGCTACTTTCTGTTTGAGGTTTCAAAAATGTGTTTCTTAATGAAAGGAGACAAAGGAACAGGACATTTTTGGTATGAAACTGGTTTTCTAACTCTGTATGTCATCCCCTGATTTTAATTTTTAGTTAGAAAAACAAAATGCCTCTTCATCTGGACACATTTATTTGGTTTGTTCATATTTTAGGCTCCGGAAAATATCTCATTAAGATAATAAGCTGATGTCAAAAAAATGGCTAAAATTTTTCTAGTGTGTTTGGACCTGATTCAGACTGACCATGCATAGCAGTAACTTTTGTACAAGGAGACTAATTTCATTTGTGTACTTCCTGTGATACAGCCCATCTTTTGCATTTTAATAAAAAAACTGAAATATCTTTATTTATTTGTTTATAACTGAAAACAGCAATATAATGCATTTGTATGACATCATCTTCAGGATCTACATAGGTTCAAACACTAGCAGAATAGAAAAACTTAACAAGCCAACCAGTTCTTCTGCCCTTCGTCAAAACAGTAAAATAGTGTCTGTTTTCTAGCTCCTACAAGTTAGTTATAGGCAGCTGTCAAAAAATAATTGTGTTGTAACTCTTCAACTTCTAAATATGAGACTTCAGTTTCCAGCTAGCATAATTGGAAGCAACAAAAATTATGTACAAAGTCATTGTAAATGTAATCGTACGGGGAAAAAAGCCCTGTAGAGACATGGTCATGGAAATAGGAAACTATTGAGAGCTAAGAGTAATAAATCCAGTAGCAGTTCAAGTGTTTATTTTCAGAGAAAAATTCTTCCTATTCTTTGATTATCTTTCTCTCAATTGCTAGACATAGATATTATTGGAAAGTGGTCGTGACCATCACTCTGGGCAGCCAGTATTGGAGATGAACTTTTTTTCCTTTTTGTTAGCTGTGTTCACGAAGTGTGCAACAATGAATTAGGAAAATGAAAACCACCTCTTAAGAGTGAATTAATAGGAATATACCACATTAGAAAGGGTTCTTTTGCTCCCTTCAACTGGAAAACCTACCTTTCTCATCATTCCCTCATATCTCCAGAGGTAACCTGTGATTATTTTGAAATACTTTTGGTTTGTTGCTTTGTTTTTTATAACAAAATACTTTAGAAAAGTTGTGATGTGTCTTGAAGAGTAATCTGTTTATGGGGATGGAAAGAAAGGCCAGAAAAAAATTACAGGAAACACTAGAATATGTTATGTAAGTTCATCTAAGGTACCCTAAATCAGCAGATGCTGTCACTCTTCAGGATAGTTCTACTCACATGTGTGCCAGTGACACAACAATAAGACAGAGAGAAAAAAAATATTAAGCTGTGTTGTGTGTTCCATGTCCTAAATGGAACAAAATGAAATACCATGAGACCACAGTTCTGTTATGCAAACAGATCACAGTATTTCAGTCACCACGGGCACCCTTAGTAGCATTCATATGTCAGTTTTGGCCTGAATCAAACACCTCTGCAAACAGCACTGTCACCGAGTTTGTTCGTTAAACATTATAAAAATAGTCCATAGACATTAATGTACTTCAGCTACAAGCACCTGACTGATCTTTAGCACTGACATTTAAGGTGATGTTAAAATTAACCAAATCGTTGTACAATGTGTCTGAGATAAGACAGCATAAGTAATGACCTTATTCCAGGATTATGAGTTGTGTATTACAGCTGGACAGAACGGGGATTTGACAATATACAAAAACATTTTATCCATGCTCAAGGTTAACTTTACACATTATATGACCTGAGATGCAGCACTGCTGAGGGTCCAGGGGTTCAATCACTGCTGAATGCATTACATGGTGTAATGTAAAGTGATTATTATATTTTTTTCTGCTGAGACCAGTTTTTATTCTGATTCTTTTTTAGTTCAAATAGGCTGGTGATGCCTGTAAAGGAATCAGCAATGAGAAAAGTGATGTTCTGTATAAATGAACCTAAATCTGTCCTAGATTGTGAATTATTTATTTTGCATGCAGGTGTCATGGTTTCAGCTGGGATAGAGTTCATTTTATTTTATTAGTAGCTCATAAATTGTGGTTTGGATTTAGTAAGAGAATAAGTAGTATTTATCCTAAGCCAAAGACTTTTCAGTTTCCCATTCCCTGACAGTGAGGAAGGGTACAAGAAGCTGGGAGGAAATACAAATAAGACACCCGACCCAAACTAGCCAAAGGGATATCCCATACCATAGAACATCATGCTCACTATATAAACTAGGGGGAGTTGGCCAGGAGCTACTGATCACTCAGGAACTGTCTGAGGATCATTCAGCATGTAGTGAGCAATTATATTATCATAGAATCACAGAGTGGTTTGGGTTGGAAAAGACCTTAAAGATCACCTAGTTCCAATCCCCCTGCCATTGGTAGGGACACCTTCCACTAGATGAGGCTGCTCAAAGCCCCATCCAACCTGGCATTATGCATCATTATGCATTATGCATCACTTGTTTTTCTTGGATTTTATTCATCTCTCTTTTTCTTATTATTATAGTATTACATTTAATTCAACTGTTCATATCTCAGCCTGTGGTTTTTACCTGTTTCTTATTCTCCTCCCCAGCTTATCAGAGCAGGGAGGGTGGAGAGACTGAGATCCTGGCTGTGAGGTACTTAGGAGTCCGATGGGGTTAAACCACAACAGCAGGTATGTGAATTCAATGGATATGGTCTAACACTCTTCTCAGTTACAATGATGAAACATTGTACTTTCTTCAGGGTATTATTATTCCAAGAATGCAGACACTCATTACTGCAATTACAAAGCAGAGCTGTGCTTGTGCATTTAGCTGCTACTAGGAAAAAGCAAGATGTCGGTAAGGAGCATGGTGATCAATCATATAATCACATTATAATCAATTATAATGCACAGAATGACATCATGACACCAACTTTACCATTTCAATTCCTGACTTTCTCAACTGAATTGTGGTCCTCAGACACATTAATTAGCAATGTGTTTCCATAGCTTGACGCATTAGATAAGTCAAAAATGCAGTAACTCAACCCTTGACTGGAAATTCAGGCAAGGCACACTTCTCAAAGCAGTGCTTCATTCACCTGATCTAATGGTGTTCACTTTGAAAATGTTAGAAACAGAATTAAAACAGTTCAGCTGAGAAGGACCTTGGAGTATTGGTGACAAGTTGACCATGAACCGGCAGTGTACCCTTTGTGGCCAGGAGGGACAAGAATGTCCTGGGGTGCCTCAGGAGGAGAGTGGCCAGCAGGTCAAGGGAGATGATCCTCCCCCTCTACTCAACTCTGGTGAGACCACATCTGGAGAACTGTGTCTAGGCAGTCCACTGTGTCCACAACAGGTGACTTTGGTACCCTGACTTTAACAAACCTTCTTTCATGTGTACAAAGAAAGTGATGAAAAGTAAAGAAAATTCCTTCAGATTTGAATACACCTTATGAAACAAACTAACTTCTCCAAAACCTGCCCAGGCTGACTTACTGGCAGATATAATTCTCCAATTAGTTAAACTTAGTAGCAATGGAATTTCTCAATTGTTCATTCAATTAAGTGTGAAAGAAATTTTAAAATATTCTTATAGGAAAAATAAAGGGTTTATATTGTACTGTAAATACAAGTGGTTTTGCCTTTATTCATTCTAATCTGAAAATTATTTCATATATTAATCTGTCAGAATTAAACATTTGTTTAATAAAATTCTAGGTAAGAAATAAGAAAGAAAAAACCTCTGCTGAAATTATTCAGAAAATTTAATAAGTATTTCAACTTCATGTGTTAATATTGCAATTGAGTGTTGGTCATAGCTGCAATTCAGAACAACTTAAATGTGAATAGGATAGCCAGAAAAAAATCAAGTACTGAATATATTTTTATATTTTTAAGCCTGAAACAAACAAGTTCAGAAAAGTCCAAATGGCTTCCAAAAGTCCAGGACTCAAAGATAGAAGTCAAGTCTGCTGGTACACACTTTTCCCAAAGCATCACTTAGTAAATTAGAAAAGTAACAGTCCATTACATTGAATCTGGTGATGTATTGGCCCAGTGTAAAGCATGCATTATTCTGCTGATCTTACATCTCTGATGTGCCTGAATTCATGCCAATTTGCATCAGGATTATCTGTGCATGTGTGCATGTGCATGTACGTGAAAGAGTGTCTCCATGGCTTAAAAAGCATGCAAAATCTGCAAGCAAACTGCTTCCTAAAAAAGTTGTATTCATTTCCCAAACTACTTTGAAAGCACTGCAAAATATTTAGGCCACATTAGAAGCTACGTTCTCACTACATAGCATGAGATTAGCAATTAAAAATGCATACAATTTTCCATAGCAAGGTTTAGTTTCATTTGTTATAAAAAATGGAATCACAGCCAATAGCTGTACTGAAATTTTGAAAGGCAGGTGATCAGCTTTGCTTGTAAACAATAGTATTCAAACAATACCCCATTTATTTATGATTCTAAAGGACCAATATATTTATACTCTTCTCAAAGCAATCATTATGAAGTATATCTGCATGCCTAATTTTCTCTATTTTTTCTTTTTTTTTTACATTTATTATACAGTAACTATGCCGGTCTCTAAAAACTGACCTGGGATGTTTGTCTGTGGGCAGAAATATTTAGTTCTATTAATTCAATGTTTCAAGGGAGTCATAGAAGAGGAAATTTTTATCAAGTATAATCAAGGGATTATAACATTAGTTAAGGAATTTTTATGTCACTATTATTAAACACAATAAAGCACAATAGAAGGAAAATGGAAATATCAAGGGATGTGGTAAATTCTCTATTTGCTGAGTTTTTAAAATAGCTGGACTTTTTGTCAGAATTTTTTATCTGCTTCCAGACTTGCATGTTCTTTTTTTTTTTCCCCTCCAAATTACAGAATCACAGAATCACAGGATCATTAGGGTTCGAAGGGGTGTCTGGAGATCATCCAATCCAACCCTCCTGCCAAGGCAGGGCCACCTGGAGCAGATTACACAGAAACCAGTTAGTTTAAAACCTTCTCATACTTTAAAGAGCTCATGAAATTTCTCATATAAAGCAGAACAAATCTTAACTATTACCTGTAGGCTTACTATTTCTTTCATTAACTACCATGGTCTGTTAAATAATGATTAAATTAAATAAATAAAACCTGTTAAATGAAGTTTAACATCCATCAGAAGAAGCTGTTCTTCATAAAATTTCTCTTTTTGAATTCACTAATAGTATTGTAACTTGATCACTTCATTAAATTACACCTACTTGTAATGAATCAAGTTATAAGTCTACATCTTGGAGTACTATGTGCAGTTCTGGTGTCCTCAACATAAAAGGACATGGAACTGTTGGAACAAGTCCAGAGGAGGGCCACGAGGATGAT
>JARCZZ010010708.1:0-13841 GCA_030323915.1 Brotogeris chrysoptera
CTAAATTGTTCTTATCTCAACCTGTGGAAGTTGCATTCTTTTGATTCTCCTCCCCATACCACCCGTGATTGGGGGAAGAAAGAGAGGGGAGTGAGTGAGTGAGTGAGAAAACTTCGTGGATGAGGGGCTTAAACCATGACAACACCAAATCTGCTTTTCAGTTGATTGCCAGTAAAGTCAATGTCACAATTCCATCTTACTTAAAACTTTTTAATTGTGCCAAAATAATTTTACTGGGGGTAAGAAAGTTTGTCCCCTCTAAACTTTGATTTTTATACTTTATTTATAATTTACATATATCAGTGGAGTTAGGAGGTTAAAATGTGTCACTTTGGCTCAGGCTTTACAAGTATGTTGCAGTGCAAACAGATCTCTCCCTTCCTTTAGGGACATATTTAGTATGTGCATCTGTATCAGAAAGCTGTGGTGCTTGAGGGGCTTAAGTTAGGCTTTGCAGTAAGACACGATGTGGTTCTGGGCTCATGTTAGCTTTGAGAGTTAAAGAAAAAGGATTTGAGGCCATGGGGAAGGTGGGGAACAAAGGAGATGGTGAGGAGGACCCAAGAATCCCTGAAAGGAAAAGGAGAAGAGAAGAAAGAGGAACTCATCATAGAAAAAAAGGAAATCTCTTTTATTGGGAGCCAGCTAGACTGGTGGCCAAAATAAGCTTTTTGTATTTTACCTTCTTTCTTTCAGAAGTCACCGTTTCCATCTAAGTGTGAGGAGTCGAGTCCTTCTAGGCCAGGCTGAAAATTGAGAGGCTGTTTTGCTGTTATTACAAAGACTTTGTGTGTAGAGGAGATCCTGAAAGCCCAGCCAGCAATGTATACACCTGAAACTGAGCAGCGTCTCACTGAGACGGGAACGAAAGAGTCAGGGAAATTGAGTACAAGGCTGAGATTAAATTGCTGAGACTAAAACTGACAGATCGAGGGAAGGCAGCCAGGACGGGCATGTGTGGGATGGGAAAGGCTTTGGGATAAAGAATTGCTTGCTCAGAATCTTATTTTTGTGCAACCCAGTGTTAAAATGTTGCCTCAGTTTTTTCCAGCATTATAATTAACTAAAAATCCATTATCAAAGAAATAAACTGAACTTGGATTTGTGATATGACTAAGCCATAGAGGCTGTAGAAATCTCTTCACAAATGAGGCAGTTCACGAAAAGCACGCATTGCATACTGGAGGGCGAGGCCTCTATTATTCGCTTTTCAAATCTAGGCAGCAGAACAGCAGACACTTTATCCTTTTGCAGTTTAGCTCCTGGTGGCACGGCCCAGGGCATCACAAAAGTGCCTGCTGAAAAGGCTGATAAGCGCTTCCTGTCCTCAGAAAAGGACAGGCATGCTATTGTTCAAAAGCCACACCGCTGAACTCCTCCAGATCCATGGAAAGACGGAAAATTCAGCTTCTTGCTGCATTAGGGATGGTCATGGGAATGTGGTTGAAAATCTAACACTGCTGATGAAACTTATTTGGGTCTGAGCTCCTGCATCCAAGGAGCTGTGAAAGTGATAAGCCAGAGCTGTTCAAGTTGGGGAAATCTCAGCTGGGTTTGTGGAGCTTGGGGTCTTGTGAGGAACCTAAAGGCAGGCAATTGTGGTGGTTTTGTGCTTCGCACCTTGCTCTGCAGAGAGCAGCTCAGGAAGCAAGAGGCTGATGGGTCTGCTGTATTATTATGTCCCTAGACTTCTTGTCTCCTGGTTTTGGCAAAGAAAACCCTAAGTGGTCCCTGCCACCCTTGGAGCAAGGAGGAGCAAATCCAGAAGTTTTTGTGCCTGTACTCTTAGCATTTACAAAGCCAAATCAGTTTTCACCCTTGGGAAGTAAATGCTAACTTTTTTACAGCATAACTTAACCAGGCTTGTATTTTGTAAATTATTTATAATGGAAAGCCTTACCTCTATTTTGTTTTTCCTTTTTGTTCCAATAACCAGTGTTGGCTGCACCTGGAGATCCAGAGATAATGAATACCTCCTGTTTTCTTAGTACTCGGAGAGAGGATTTCTGGCAGGGGCATGTTGAAAGCATAATCTTGAAACCAAGTGATGAGGTGGTTCCCAGGCAAAGGTGAAAGGGGAGGTAGTTGATTGGCAAAGAGTTCAGCATGTGAAATGCCTACCATTACCCAAGCTTTTATTTGCGCCTAAAGTAGTTAAGTCTGTAATCAAAGTTACTCAATATTTGATTTATAGAGGTGGTGAGATACTTTAGTGAGGCACTGAGCAATGGGATTAGCAAAAGGCTTTCTCTGTGGAAGTCTGAATGAAAGTCTTAATTAAACAATCACATTGGAACTCTTAATGGAAATGGTAAGCATGTCTTAGAGACACTATAGTTCTTAATTCTGGAAAATGCTGTGACATCCAGGTACCCTTTTGAGGAAAGTGCTTAGTAATGTTATGGAAACTCTATCTATCTTGAATAATAAATGCAAATTTAAGTGATTACTATCTGTTGTTCTTTTATTATTTATTCTTCTGCCCAAGGAGTAGCTAGTCTTTCCTCTGGAGGAAATGACTCTTCTGTTGTCTTATAACAGTGCCCCTTTGCCAAGAGGAAGCTTCTCTTTGAAAGAGAGGATGCTAATTGCTACAAAGCTGGCTTGAACATGTGTTTAGTGTCATACTGACTTGTAAGAAAACGTGACTCTGCCAGCAGTCTGATTTGATCTGTTTTGCTTTGACATTGCAGCAGATGCAGTCAACAATGCAGCTGGTTATGGATTCAGTGGAGTTGATGAAAGAGGCACTTTCCGCTGGGACCTGTTGTCCAATTTGAATATCTGGAACATCGAGGTGAGTTAAAGCTGTGGCTGCATTGGCATAATCGTAGAGAAATAACCATGCTAATGGGGAAATTTTGACAGAAGGAAAGCAAGTCCGTGCCACCAGGCTACCCCTCTTTAATGTGAAGAGGCTTTGCATTTTATCTGCTGGGCAGATAAAAAACATGTCACACAGGCTTCATCACGCTCTGTATTCAGGTTGCATTTTTAAATAGTTTATAGAGGGCTAATAAGTGATTATATCAGATGTTTTATAAATGAGCAGTCAATTACTGCGGATTGTGGCTGAGTTCAGCAGGTCAGTAAATTGCTCACAGCTATGATTCTCCACCATCTGTGGTGTATGCTGTTTACTTCTAACAGTCTTCCCACTTTTTTAGCCCAGTTAAGATGGGTGGTGATAGTGAAAGAGGCCGCCACGAGTAGGCATTGCACAAACACTTGCAAAGTCTGGGTCCCTGCACACACTTGAAGTGCCTGTTGTAAATGATGAAGAGCAAAGGTTGAAGAGATAATGGGTACAAACTGAGGAACCTGGATGGATATTGGCAGGGCCACAGAGAACTTTAGATGGATGCTGATCTGGAGCTCTGTTCAGCAAACCACGCTGTTTCTCAAAACATGTCTTGCACATGTTTCTTGTGACTGCAGTATACTTTTAACATCCATTAGTCTTTTGTAAGCTATTTATGATTTGCCGTCTTTTTCATTAGAGAAACAATGTAATTTGTTTGCCCCTAAAAATATTTTGTGAATGCTAGTGAGATGGGAAAATGTGTGTGTCTGAGACTGCTCTCTAAAGGCTTCTTTTCTTTCAAAATAGGAGCTTCCCCCCTGTAATTCTGTAGTTATGATTTTAAAAGGAAAAGCAGATGAAAATAAGTTGACTGCTTTACTGCTGAATGATCTGTGACTAAGCAGATGTGCTGTAATAGCTCTTCTCAAAAATGAGTTCCTGTAATTCATCATTGAAAGATGCCAAAACTGGAAGTATCATTATACATTCTGTCTTTCTCAACATCCTTTCTCTGTCCTCCTTTTTTACCTTAATTAATCCTCAGTGTACATCTCTCCTTAAGTGGTTCAGAATACACAGCCAGAAATACTTTTACACTCCTTAGTGGCAGCAGCACCCTAGATACAACTCAGATCTAAAATCAATATCTGATTCAGTTTTGGGGCAGAAGATGTTTCCTACCTTGATGGGCCAAGGCAGTTTCTGCTTAGAGGAAAGTGAAGTGGAGGTAGTGCTCTTCAGTCAAGCTAAATTAAGGCAACAGGAGCCTTTTTTCCTCTCTACTCACTGAACTGTAGGCCCCATAAAACTTTCTTTACTGGTCACAAGGACAATAGAGATCAGGAAGGAGAAATTATTTCCAGCAGCATAAAACAGAGTGCTCTCAATTGATGTGATCATGTGCAAAATGAGAAAAAGAGGTTACAAAAAACATTATTTTGGGTAAACCTTGAATTATCACTTCATGTGCAATAATAATTCCAGGACTTGAAGTTTAAGTGTGATTGTACAGTGTGTTTTCAGCAGGTATAGCCACCTGCATATGTAAAATTGCTTAAAAGTTGGGAATTTGAGTGCCAAATGTGGCTAAGAAACGGCCTGATCTGTAGCAAAGAGAAGCACATGGTAGGAGTTGTGGGGGCATTAAAACGTGATGGGGACTTGAAACCCTAGGCAGCATGCAGATTTTGACAACCAATGGGTACTTTCTCTGTTGGTAATGTAACAGGGGAACTTAAAGGAGGCCAAAAGAGAATGACAATATTAGTTGGCAGAGAAGTGATATTTTTCTTGGCTTCTCTTGGAGCAGCAATGCAATTAAAATGTGGTAGTACTGCATTGGGAATTGCTAATTGTTTCAACCCCTTAAACACAGAGGATGAAGTGCTCACCTTCAGGATTCTGCTTGGAAGTACAAAAATATCTGCGTATTCCCCTTGGAAGCCTTTGTCTTTAATCCATCTTTTCAGTGTGCCTTTCCCTTCAGCTAATATGGCAAAATAATGTGGTGTCAGTGAATCATGTTCCTGCTTGGTGAGGGGGTCCTCAGAGGCTTCTGTCAGCAGGCAAGGAACAAGGGGGAGTGGGGATGTGGAACTGTCAGAGGTGAACTGACCAGGATTAGGGGAACTGATGCTGAATGGAATCCACCAGCCCTCTGAAGTGGGGGGAATTGCTGCTGTGAAGAGGTGCAGGATGTTCTCCCAGGACCCTGGAGTCCAAACTGGTTTGTCAAGCTGGTCAATGGGCTGAGAATTGGCTTCTAAATTTAGTCCTAATATTTTTGTGCACGTTTTTCAGCCTTCCTTCTGCCTTCTCCAAATAGCAATCAATTTCTTTTAGGTTTTGTAGCACTTTGTTTTAATAGCAGTCTAGGAAAGTCCAGACTGCATAATGGGTGACAAGATATCTCTTCTAAAAATGACGCTGTTTAGGTACTGAAGGGAAGACCAAGCACTTAAAACCAGAAAGCTTTTCAGATTTCCCTTGATTTGAAAAATAACCAAACATTGTATTTAATTTTACAAAAGAAAGTGAGATTTGATAGCAAGCGCCAGTTAGGGGTGAGCAATCAGCCTAATTAATGTTCTTCCCAAAACATGTTAGTGTAACGATGGACTATGGCACAGCAGTTAGCTACTAGAATCAATATTTTCTGCTTATCTCCTCTCTAATTTAAAATGCAAGTATTATTTTACAGGTGTCAGTGCTAACTTTTCATGTGAACTTCTTTCTTAGACTGCGACTAGTTTTAAAATGTACATTGAAAACTGGAACATTCAGACAGCAGCCTGGCTGAAACGGTAAGAGTAATGAATCAGTGACACGCTTGTGAGACCCCAAAGCTATAGATGGCCTGGAAACCCCTGACTGGTGAATCTCACAAATGTACAGCCTCTGGTTCTTTCTTTGTTTCCTGTGCATGCAACGGTTGGTGGAATACAAGGGTATTTGGTGCTGTAAAGTTTTATAGTTGCAAATGTAAAATGCCTGCATTTGATATATGAGCAGCAAAGGCATCAATGAACTGTTCAGGTCTTCCGTAATAAAAAGTAGTAGAGCTTTGATGGCATCTTTTAGGCTTCTGTTTGCCTCTGTTATTCTTTCTGTACTGTTTCACTTTGCTATGTTATGTTTCCCATGCATATTACTACCAGAGGTGAGCCTTGCTGTGTCACTGGGATCCAGTTCAGCTAGAACTGGAGAGAAACGAAAATGTTCAGAGCCCTCATGTAGTCTGGTTTGGAGTCACCAGAAGATGCTTGCCAGAACGTTCCTTTAAAGGATATGGAGAAGAGACTTCTTTATAGCACTGAGAGGATCTGATTTTAACCAGTAACTGATAAGGCACATACAAATACTAGTATAAGTCCAAATTTTGTACATTGAACTGTCTCTTATTACTCATTACACTTTTTGGCATGATTAAAGCTCAGTGTGTAGTCAATGTGGTGTCTGAAAAGCAGTTGCAGATTTATTGCAGTTCTAACTTTTTTGGTGTTACATATACATATATCTTAAAAGTTAATGTCTGCTATTTTTCATGATTCAAATGATATTTCTGGTAAGAAGTGCATTATCTTCATTATCTTAACTTGTTTCTTTGGAACACAGCATTTCAGTTAAACTTCAGGTAGCCAAATAGACCAGTTGGTGTGTTCTTGAAATGGTATCATTCACTTGCATCTTTGGAGCAAGATTTTGGGCTGCTAAAGTTATCAGGAATCCCCCACTTTGCAATAGCTTATGACATTCCCAGTTGTTCCCAGCATCTGCTGGATAACAGTGCCTAAAAATACCTTCGTTCCTGGGTGAAGGGTGGGGTCATATCTCTTTGTCTTTTGAGTCACTCTTGATCTTGTAAAGTATGATTCCAGATGGAGGTATAAAAGTGAATGAAGTTTTACCTGCCCTTTGCCCCATTATTTATGTAAATATTGTGAACACCAGAAATATCTGTACAATCACTCTTTTGATACTCAGTGCATAGATACATAAAACCTCCACCTAAATGAAGAGAGAGTGCCTCATGTCCTGGTCCACAAAAGAGGCAAGATAAGACCATTAAGAAAACAGAAGACCTTAAAAACAGAGCAGGATTTGAGCTGCAGTATCAATTGTTCAATTGTATTCAGCCTTTTCTTGTTTTGTTTTTGTTTTGCAGTGTCTGCTATGACAGAGCTCCCTGGTACCCTACAGCTTTAACATTTATCCTGTCGGCCCTGTGGCATGGTATCTATCCTGGATATTATTTTACGTTTCTCACTGGAATCCTTATCACACTTGCAGCCAGAGCAGTATGTACTTTTCATTGTTCTCTTCTAAGGCTCTGCTAGATATTGTCCAGTTGTCAGCTGCAGGGACCACCCTGACACGGTGAAGCAGCTTGTCCCTGCTGTGAGTTCTCTTTCATGACTTTGCAGGCTTGGTGTTCACTGAAACTTTGTTCTGTATTGATTTCAAAGTACTCTGAGCAGTTATAGCCAGCACCAGTTCTGCACATGCTGTATTGCTGTCCCTGGCTGTCAGAGGAAATGCTGCTTGTGGGTGTACAGTTGGTGATGCCACTGGCTATGACCATGCAATCAAATTAGCTTGGGATTCACGGACATGCTAGAGTCCAGACTTCTGCTAGGTCATGTTACCTATATGCTGTGTGTAATCTGCTCTGGGCCCTTTCTTTTATAAGAAGCTGTTATAAGTTGAGGATTAGCCCAAACATAAACTCTTTCATGTGGATGCAGCTGATTCAGTAAACTGGTATATGGTGTTTATGTGCCTCATCTTGGATAGAGTCACCAAAGACAAAATGGTGGCGACATGACTTGCTGTTAAATTTATCACTGCTGATCTTTCAGGCTGAACTAGCCAGTTGTGCAGGGCTGGGAAGCACCACTGTTGTCTTTGAGAGTTTGACTATGGATAAATAACCAGGTCAATTTAAAGGTGAATTAGACTAGTGATCATATTAACTGCTATGGCTAGAATAGGTTGCTGAACATGTGTTCTTCACGTGCTTTGCCTCTCATTTATGAGGATTTCATAGATATGAAGCTAAACTAAAACCTTTAGGGAACAACACATGCACACAAAGGTATAAATACATATTTGTTCCTTTAAAGTAATTTTGTTTCACCCTTGATAACCAGTAATAAAACCAGGAGGGAGAACATCAAATCACAACTCCCTTCCCCAGAGGTATGCCAGATACCCAGCATGAGAGACTGCTGCTGTGATTACTACAGAGGAAAATAGGGGGCACTTCTCTGTTTGCTTCTCTGTGGAATCTTGGATATACCAGTCAACACATGCCTGTCTTCCTACACGCAGTGCTTTCTATCTGGTGTATAAACTTTTCTGTAATATTAATGTTGATGATACATGAAGAGTCATATACTACAATGTGTCTCTGTGACTTTGCCTGAGAAATTAATTTATGAATTTTTCTGTTTACTTTTCTCTGACCTGCAGGTAAGAAACAATTTTAGACATTACTTCCTATCTTCAGTGCCTCTCAAGATAGCCTACGATGTTGTCACCTGGGTTGTCACTCAACTGGCAGTGTGCTATACTGTTGCACCATTTGTGATGCTGGCTGTTGAGCCCACTATTAAGTTTTACAAGTAAGTTCTCTGTACTTGGCTCGTACTCTCCTGTCTGGCACAGGCTCTTGTTAAATAACCCAAAACCACACTTAAAGACACTTAGCATTCCATCAAATTTGAAAGGAGTTCAAAAAGGATGCTTAATAATTTGGTGATTTTTGCACTCCTGTAACTTAACAAGATGATAATAATGCCAATGCAGAACACTTCCCCTATGCTTCTCAGCCTTTCTGTGCCCTTATGTGTCTTTTCACATACTGTTTCCTTTTTCAAAACACTTGAGTCTCAACCATTAACAGTGGCCAAGGTTGGAGAGATTAAGAAACGTGAGAGTTGGCAGTAGGAAGGACTTGATGAGAAAAGACCAGGTTTCCAGCTGCTGAACGCATAGAACAGGAGATATGATCGGTCAGCAGGAGATAAAGAAGGTGCCTGACAGAGCATTACTTCTTGAAATGAGTATGCTTTTCATTTTGTATACTTCATAGGAAGTGATTACTTCCTTAGGTTCCTTAAAAATAAGAGGACACTGGTGTTGCAGAGTATATCAAATATACTCTAATTAAAATAACTTGAAATAGAGAAATTGAAAAAATAATTTGCCAGGGGAGAACAGACTACATTGCTTTACTTTTCTTTCACTCTACAGTGAACTGTCAACATAGAGTATCAGGTTTTGGTTAAGAAGTTTTTGGTCCTCTAACATAAAAGGCACAAAACCGGTAGTCAAGAAGCTGATGTCAGTAAGTCTGTTTGAAGGGGGTTGGATTTTGACATTTCTTGTTCCTCTTTCTTAAAACATTTGATTTCAACACAGAAAATTTACCATATAAAAATACTCCAGATCTTTCTTGGTTTCATTCCTTAATATTTTTTTTTCCTAGTGATTTTGAACATAGTTAACATTTAAACTTCAAGACTGCTAAGTAAGGACATTGTAGGCCTTTGCCCACAGCATGAGTTTTTGGAACACTGCACACCTAGCAGTGGTCTTAAGCACTTTACAAAGATACTAAGAACTATGGTAAGAAACATAAACAAGACCATAAAAAGGTGCATCTCTTTCTAAGGGGTGGACCATACTGCTTCTAAACATCATCCTCCCCAAGCTGCCAGAGCCCCATGTAATTTATTTAAATATTTTTTATTTCTATTCCATCTTGTGCATACCAAATTATTTGAAATAAACACCCCTGATGTTTAATAAAATGCCAAATAAAGATATCTCTGAGTAGAAATCTTTCTGAAATTGCCTTCAGAAACACAGCCCTTCCGTGAACCTGACATTCTCCAGTTAAAAGTTGAGTGTTTTGATTTATTTCAAATCTCAACAATTGGTATTAAGTTTTTTCTTTCTGAAACTAATTTTTTTTTTCCCCCCATTAACTTGCAGAAATTTTATGTCCTAAGCATGAAGGATGTTTCTTCAGAATGTAGCCTTGTATACTTTAACATTTAAAGAAAGATGGACTGAATAATTCTGGGATTGAATTACATGGCTTAATCTGAGCTGTCAGACTTTAGATTCTGAAGTTTGCTGATTGCTTCTTTATGTCATTATCATCCCTGGTGACATTTTCATTGATACCAGCAAATATGGCATACACAGGCTGTGCGAAATTCAAGTGTGTATTTTTGTGCTTTCTAGGTCAGGTTCATACTTTCTGCACACATCTCTTAGCACTAAATTCTGCATGGGTTTACTGAGGTTTCACAGTTCATGTTCTGACCCACAAAAAATGTAATATTCTTTTTCTGCTTTTGATCTCAGGTCTATGTTTTTTCACATGCACATTCTAAGCATCTTGGTGTTGCTCTTGCTGTCAATCAGACCTCAAGCTCACTCCACAAGAAAGGATCAGAATCAGGCCATGCTGAACTCTGTTAAAAGAAAAGACAAGTGATGACTACAAGGAAAATTGCCAACACTGGGAAATCAAGCTGTCATATTGGAAACAAAGAAAGAAGAAAACCGGGTGGGATGAGGGTCAAAGTACAAGACAAGTGGCATTTCTATTGCTTATCTTAAAATCTTACTGGACAGGGCAGAAAAGAGCCTGAATGACTATATTTCAAATTATTCCAGTTAACAGAGATTTCACAGGCAATGTTTACAGGCTCCTTGGGCATTTTGACTTTTTTAATAAATATTTTTATGAAGCGTTTTTATATATTTAAACTTTTTCAGAGAGGCATTTTTGCTCTTTTACAGAAATATGCATCTATTAGTCAATAAATAATTTTGTGATTAGAGGACAAGAAGCAGCTCGTAAAGAGTTAGACCACCTGCCTGGTAGCCTGGCGCTGTGGGCAGCTGGCAGGGGAAGCTTTTAATCTCTTGGCTACAGAAAGAGATGGCGCAAGTAGAAAACTACAGGCATGGGGTAGCTCAAGGTGCTGGCACTGACTTTTGCCCTGGCAGGGAGAAGAGGGAGCAAGGCTTTCCTAGGCAATCTCCAGAGCAGGGACTGCTGCCTGAGCTTGGTAGCAAGGGTATTTCATATCCTTCAGTGTGACATCTGCTGGCAATGAAGGTGAGACAAGTCCCGTGGGGAATAGGTGTTGGGAAACACTTGCAACTGGCGGAGCCAAAATCTAAAACCAAATAAAAGCAAAACAAAAGGCATGGGGAAACCCAACTTAGAGTGAAAGAAGTGACATTTGCCCTGTGATCTGTAGAGTTGTATTTCTCTAACGGCGCAACTGATGCTCATTGCTACATCAGCTTTACTTTGCAGTTTCAGCATGATGCAGCATTTCCATTTTAGTATCAAAATAACTGAGGAACCATGCAGGTTTAGTGTTTTAAAGCTTGCAGTTATGGGTTAAATCTGGAGAAGATTTGTAATGGATCAGACTGTTCTACTCAGAAACATCCAGTCTTATGGAATGGTTACTTTCCATCAGGATAACACTAATCTGAAACCTGAACAGTAATTATCATAATCATAATAAGTAAATCTCTACAAAACGTGTTGTGATATGAGCATCACAAGAGTCAAGACCAAGTCTTTATATGATCTTGACATGTGGCTTGGCCTATTTATGCAAGTTGCCCTGCTTGTAAAGTCCTTGGCTTACGGAGATGCTTAGCGGCTTTAATTTCTAAGAGCTTATTTGTGTATCAAGATAACCTGCAAAATGCTGTGTCAGGGTGTTTTATTTAATTTTTTTAAAACCCACTTGCCCCAATAGAACAAGCTGTTATGACACATCAAAACTAACTAAAACATTTTTTAAAATGACTGTTTTTCAGGAATGTGTTTATTAGGATTTCATAGAAGCAATTCTCTTGTTAAAGTATTGGTGTGACCATTGCTTTATGGTCATTTAATTGATGTGTGATTGCACAAAGAATCTGCTGTTTACTGCATTCTGATTTTTGTGTCAGATTACAATTTTGCAGAATCCTAATGTTTTGGGAAGAAACAAATCAATGAAACCAAAACAAGTTCCAAAATAAAAGTTGATTATTTTTTTTTCTCTTTTCTGGGGGGAATTTTTTGTCCTGTGACCCCCTCAGAACTTAGAGCACAGCTCATGGAAGGGTATATTTGGTAACATATTTTGAGGGCGATGTGGGATTAAAAGATTGATCTGAATAAACAAATTGCTGTGTGTTACTGCCTGGCATTATTCATCACAAATTTACCGAGTCTAATGTGAAAATGGGTGAATGGGTCCTTCACACTTGAGAGGGAAAAGGTTCAGGTCTTCTGGATTCTACAGAGCAGCTGGGCTTTACATCCTGCTCTTGCTGAAATGGAGACAAGATGACCCCTGGTTTTATGATTTAGTTTTCATGCCAGCTTTATCCTTAACTTGGCCAGTCCTTGTTTATCCTCCTGCATGTGTTCTCCTTGTGGCACCAGCCACAGCTGCATCTTGAGCATCTAACTTTTCCCTGTGCCAGCTGTGTTTCTTGTGGGAGAGAACCAGGGCTCATCCCTGGGGAAAGCTTCCCAAGGGCTTGGGTCATTGCTGGTCATGGGATCTAATTTGTATTTAAAGAAGCAACAGGTCAGCAATTTTCTCTGTAGACTGGAACCATAATTTCCTTTCTTTTACTGTCCTGTAAGCTGTCCCTGTCCTTGAGTACATTCCAGTGTGTCTCTTTGGAGCATGCCAAGCAATGGAGACAGCATAAAAGTGGGATAGAAAGTGGGTAGATGTTTTTCTTCCCTTTTTGGCTGCTCTGTTCTGCACGCATGCATTGCACATAGCTGGGATTTCTGCATCACTTAAAATGAGGTAGGTGGGTGAGAAGGCCATAGATTTTTACTCTCTTTGTAGGTGTTCGCATAAACGTGCACTTACCTCTTGCTTGCACATTTAAAAGCAGGTTCAGCAAATTAGATCTGGATCCTTTCTTGGAAATACAGGTTGAAATTCCTACACCCAAGAAAGTTTAGTGGTAGAATTCCTATCAGTGGGATCACTGTCTCTGATATTTAAAGCCTTTATCTCCTTATCCTTAAACCGGAGACTTGAGAAAAACATTTTACTGGCTGCAGTAGTAAAGGAACAAATGGATACTTGCCACGTAAATTTCAAAGTGTGTTACAAGGATTATCTGTAGCTCACATGTGGACTGGGGAACAGCATGCTCCTCATCCTTGCCCAAGATGAAGTGATATGCACAGTTGCATATGGGAATATCAAAGGTTATTTGAGGTGCTATTCTCTTTTCTTACATCACTGAACTGGTGTGCTTCTGCTCTTGGTGGGCTAGATGCATTCCACTGTGATACAAAGTGGGAAGCTTTGCCTGACTTCGCAGCATGAGTACAAATGCTCAGTATGTGCTTTAAAAACATGTTCTTTTGTGTCACATCAGCCTGCTGCTCCTTTTCTTCTTGGAGACAGCAGTAATAATATGCAAGAAGCATTTGGATTTGCTCCGGGTGGAAACCGCAGCCTCCCGAGTTCTGATGAGCGTTTGCCGGGTTACATTTACGAGCAGTGCCCTCTGTGGGTGACTGGGCCAAGGCAAACACTCGAGTCAAGACTGAAGTGTGCCGAGCGCGGGGCACTGCAAATGCCTCGGGCTTTAGAGCAGTGCAGCTCCGCTAACTGTGGGACAGCAGGTGGTTTTCATGGTAATGAATATGTTTTGCTTTGGGGTGGAAGGCCAAGAGAAACATAAGACCTAGGTAGATTGGAAAAAGGTAGTATTACAGGAGGAAATGCTGCTTGTTGGTAGAAAAGAGGGTGTGTATGTGCCTTAAGAACTTGGGGTACATTTTCGTTCACCTAACTCCAAATATGGCCTGTGGAAGAGAACTGCAGGATGGGGGGAAATCAGTTCTGAGAAGTGCCCCGAGACTGCTCTCAGGACCCAGCTTATTGTCTGTTGATTCGGAGAAAACTCCAGGAACAAACTCGCCAACAAAGTTTACAAGTTGACAAGCAGGTATTCTTTATTGTGGCGC
>JARCZZ010010710.1:0-20084 GCA_030323915.1 Brotogeris chrysoptera
GGGGAAGAAAGAGGGGAGTGAGTGAGTGAGTAAAACTTCGTGAGTTATTAGCCTGGGTGAGGCTTAAACCACGACACCTTCTCAAATCCCAAATCCAACTAAAAACCAGAATAATTATAGAGCTATTCTCCCTTGCTGTACAGTGGGGAAATCAGTATTAACACTACTGAAGTCTTTTGAGCCAATCCAAAACAGGAGTAACACCACATAACATGTAATTAAACAATCATAAATTCATATTTTTCATAACAAAGCTACAATTTATTAAGGCAGGAATTTGGAGGGGTCTAAGTCTTTCTTCTTCTCCTTATATGCTGATATTAATAAATCTAAATGTCTACTTTTAATCTACTTCCATGTAATAACTGAATCCCTAAAGTCACAGTCAGTAAGAAATAACAAGTGTATAATTTTTTTTCCAGGGAAAAGGAGTGAAGAAGAAACATGTTCGTTATGAACTGCTGCTTTGATATGAAAAGGCATCTGAACTGAAAATAGTTCATGGTTAATGAAATGTGTAGCCAAGGTCAGAGTAACGCTATCTTTTGAGTTTTAACTATGATGAATTTACTCCTTTCCATCTACCCCATAAAAGTCAGAAAAGGTCTTACATAACCTTGAAGTAGCAGTGGGGGTTAGCATTAAAATACCAAATTCAAATATTCTCTGTTTTGTCCGAATTTCAGGCTAGGTGGCCAAAAATATAATATGGCACCTTTAGGAAAGAGCTTCCTACTCTTTCATGCTTTATGAGCTGATTGACTCCTTCTTAAAAGCCGACAGACTAAACAGGAACAATGCTGGAAAAAAAAAAAAAAAAAAGGAAAATAGCAGAAGTAAAAAAGGCATTTTTATGCAACACAGAAGTTATATCAGAGAGAAGGGTCAGGTTCCCAAGCTTAAATCCAGATAAGCATAGGGAGGGGTGAGGTTTTATACTTTGGGAAAGAGTCTCAGACCTATGATGGAGCCATGATATCTTGCACCTGTCTCCAGAGAGAAATCAGGTAAGTGCCATGCAGTTTCACAGACATGATCTGTCTGATTTACAGATTTAAAACTGAGTATTTATTATATAAAACTGAGTATATGATTTAAAATCTTTCGGTGTCTAATGCTTTCCAAAATCTGGCAGAATTTTTAAGTATACTTTATAAATTTTTAAGCACTGTGTAAAACTTTCCACTGCAGCTGGAAAATAAAGAATCAGTTTTTACTTAAGGTATTCAAGTTAGTAATTTTCAAACGGAAAAAAATTCATCAGAATTTATATAAGACAAGGAAATTAACTTTCTTTGATTATGCTCAGCAAATTCAGAGGTAAATTTGATGTTAATATGGTTATTTATCAAAACCAGGTTTTCACACCTATGCTTCTCTATTAGCTCACAAATGGCTCACAAAAACTCACCAGATTTTCATCCCAGAATAATGTTTATTATTTGTTGCATTGTGTACTATCATGCCATTCACTTCAAGTGATTTTTGGCTGCTTTTTGTTGTTTAGTTATGGAAGTAAACCTTTAACAGTAGAATAAGAAATAACAATATTGTGTAGAAACTGAAAATTCCAGCATGAAATTTATGAAACTTTAGAGACCTAGTAGTAACACTAGTTTGAGAATGCTAGGTAACAGAATGGGCATCCAAAAGGATTTATTGATCAAAGAAGCAAATCAAGAGAAATGGATCTGAGCAAATTATTCTTCCTTTTCTGTTGTTTCTCCTGTTATGAGATGAAGCCGACAACAGAGATGTATGAGGTATGCATATTTGCTAATGTACCTGAGAACTGAAGAATGAAAGACAATCTACAGTTCTTATCAGTGTCAATCATATGAAACAGACTGGTTGTTCTATTACATCTAAGTAGGTATTGATAAATTCTGGAGCTGCTGTGAACTTTTTTCTGCAAACTTGTGAGCACACTCATTGTTCCTACTTTGTATCAGTGGAATACAGAATTCCAGCCATCTGCTTCCACAGATATTTCCTAAACTGTCACAGTGAACACGAATCACCAAAGACAAGTTCTGAGAAATTTCTGTGTTTTCACTTCATTCAATTTTCTCCCTCTCCCCCTTGATTTCCTTTATTACTTGCTGGAAAATAGCTTACTTTTCCCGTGTTTAGGAGAGGAAAAATAGTGACAATAGAAACTGGAGCAATGAAGCCCATCTTTGCTGCTGGGGAAGTAAATGAAAGGAAAGGCATGAGTATAAATTTCTTCAATAAGGTTGTGGCAACTACATTCTCACCCCATGCTGCATATGTGGTCATCTCCCCCAGTAAGGAGCTAAGGGAAATGCAGTTAATGGGATACTGGATAGGAAGGAAGGGGTGACTAATAAGCTACTGTAGGCAAAATACTTCATTTTAATATCAACGGGAAAATTAGAATAGAAGACTATTTCAGCAGGAAGGGGCCTACAACAATCATCTAGTCCAACTACCTGACCAATTCAAGGCTGACCAAAACTTAAAACATGTTGTTTAAGGGAAATTGTCCAAATGCCTCTTAGATGCTGGCAGGCCTGAGGCATTGACCATCTCTCTAGGAAGTGTGTTCTAGTGTTTGACCACCCTCTCGGTGAAGAAATACTTTCTACTGTAAAGTCTGAACATCCCCTAGCGCAGCTGTGAACCATTCCCATGTATCCTATTATTGGTTATCAGGCAGAAGAGATCAGCACCTCCCTCTCAACTTTCCCTCCTCAGGAAGCTGTAAAGAGCAATGAGGTCACCCCTCAGCCTTCTTTCTCTCCAAATGAGACAAACCTGAAGTCCTTAACCATTCCTCATAGGACATTCCTTCCAGCCCATTCACCAGCTTTGTTCTTCTTTTCTGGATGCCTTTGAGTACCTTAACATCCTTCTTAAATTGTGGGCCCCAGAACTGTTCTCAGTATTCACGGCGAAGCTGCAACAATGCTGAATGCAGCACAATAATTACCTCTTTTGACTGGCTGGTTTTGCTGTGTTTGATGCATCCCTGGATGCAGTTTGCCCTCTTGGCTGCCAGGGAACACTGAAGGCTCATATTAAGCCTGCTGCTGACCAGCAGTGGGGACCTCCCCAGACTCCCAAGACCTTTGGTATATGATTGAGAGAGGTCCTTCCATAACATCTGCTATCTCCTTCAGTACTCTGGGAAGAATCCCATCAAGGCCAATGAAATTGTGAACATTCAGCTGATATAGCTGGTCTCTTACAATTTTGGTGTCCAAAAATAGAAAGTCACTGTTCCCACATCTGTGGTCCTCCAACTCAGGGGACCAGACGGCCCATGGTTTATTACTAAAGGCTAAGGCAAAAACCATACTGAATGCCTTCACTTTTTCTTCATCCATATTAGTCCAATGACCATCTTTAACAAGTATCAGTTAGTGGGGTTTTTTTTTTTTAGACCTCCTCTTGCTGTTTATATACTCAAGAAAGTATATAAAAACTTTGTTATCTGAAACAATACTGGCCAGTTTCAGCTCTTAACTGAGCTTTGGCTTTTTGTATCTTGTCCCTCCATAAATGAATCACAGCTCTGTACTTTTCTTGTGAAGCCTGACTCACTTCCATAGATCATGCAGTTTCTTTTTCCTCTTGAGCTCTGTGAGTTCCTTGTTCAGCCAAGGTAGTCTTCTGCCCTGCTTGCTTGATTTACATTACAGTGGAATTGCCTGCTCTTGTGCGTCTAAAAGGTGTTCTTAAGGGCTGACAAGCACTCATGGATCCCTAAGCCCTCAAAAGTAAATTCCTAGAGTACTCTGCTAAATAGCTCTCTGAATAGCTTAAAATTTGCTCTTCTGAAGTCTGGGATAGCAACTCTGCTGTCCTTTTTTCTCATTACACTGACAACTTTTAGCTCAAACATTCAACGATTGCTGTGGCTAAGACAGCCACCTGCCATCACATCCCCTATGAATTTTTCTCTGTTGACAAATAGCAAGTCTAGGAGGGCATCATTCCTAGTTGGCTCACTGAGTACCTGTGACAAGAAGTTATCTTCTACAAACTGCAGGAGTTTCCAAGACCTACTCGTCCCAGGCATATGCTTTTTGCAGTTGATGACTGGGACGTTGAACTCTCCCATAAGGACAAGGGTTTCAGATACAAAAACTGTATTGCGATTGCCAATAGAATAACTCATCAACGCTTAACTCCTGGCTGGGTGATTGGTAGTAGACACCCACTGTATCTTTGTTTCCACCCCTCTAATCCTCATTCAGAACCAAATCGTCACTAATGATAAGGGTTGTGCAATCGTACTGCTCCCTTACATATAGTGCGACACCTCCACCTCCCCTGCCTTCCTTATTCCTCCTGAATAGCCAGTAGCCCTTCATCACAGCATTCCAATTGTGGGGCTCATTCCACCAAGTCTCACTAGTACCAATGATATCACAGAACTTCCATTATATATATATATATTATATATATATATATAACTAAAACTGCATTTTCTGTACCTACAAAATCCTGTCACCTGCAAAGACGCATACTATTTGTGCTGTTTTAAAGTGCTATCCAACTTTGGCCTTTAGTAATGGAAAAGGCAGGTTATGAAATAATTAGATTTAACCAATTTTTTGTATGTGAACTGAAACTAAGAAGCTATACTCACATCACCCAGTTACAGGAAAGTTTAGCTAAAGGTTGCCTCTGTTGTTTAAGCAATGGTTGGCATTCTTTTCTTGCTCTACCTCTGTTCCATAAATCATTGCACACAGAGAGGTCAGGAAGAGAGAGAAGGCAAGATAACAGCTAAATAAGAACAAAAAAGATTCCTGTCCTCCTGGAAACTATCAGAGCAGAAGGGGAATTTCTAGCATCTTTTTGGCATATGAAAGAAGACCTGAGATAGTTGAAATGTTTGGATTATAAACTATACAATTCAACTGGTTGCATTCAGCTCTCCTCCTTCTATAAATAAAGGAACTGATGTAAAGCCATCCAAAGTCACTGAATAGTTACAGCTGGCTTTTTTTTCTTTTAATCTGTGCTTATTTCTACTTACAGCATTTTTGTTCCCTGTTCCTTTTTTCTTTATCCAACCTAATCTTTACTTGTGTTCTTGAATACGGGAAAAGACAGAAGTGAATTGAAAAAAAAAGATTATTATTAACATTTTCTTCACCTGCCACGATAATTCTAAATCGAGTATTTTTAGACTTGCAGCTTCTTCAAAAATATTGAGCCAAAATTAACTCTATTTCTTATACCATGGCAAAAAGGATGCATTCAGAAAAGAGTGGCAAAGAAAGAAATTTTCTTTGTTTGTCTCCTTACTCATTCTGGTTAGATATTTCAGGTTAGTGAAAATTTTGCTAAATAACATTGGAGAGTTCAAAGTAGAAGTTGATTCCAAAATCAAGATGAATTCATTGGAGTTGTAAGCACTTAACATTTTGCTCATACAAACTGGGCATCTTCCCTTACATTTTTCCAGTGTTGTGAGGAATCAGGCTAACTTCCTGACTTTTTTACCTCACACACAGTTCTACAATTCTGTGAATACTACCAAAGTAGTTAGATAAGAACAACTTTAAGTAAATTATTGTGTCTCATCTGTGCTTTTGTGAAAGAATACACTACTTTACATGTCTAATTTAGATGTAGCCATAGCCTTTTCACAGTGAATTTTATGGGTAATCTAACTCTCATCCAGCAAATGCCAGTGTGTTTGCTCTATAGATATTCTTAAACTAAAGTACAGAGTCTCTTAATTCTTGACTCATGGTTTCATACCTTTTTGTCATGGAGTATCTTAAGAACTGCTCAAAGAATTTATGTGGTGGAGGAAGAAAACCATTTTTAATATAACTTTAATATGGCTAGTCTCTCTCTGGTGGTAAGGTTGGAAGTAATGAATGACTTCGCTTGTTCACATCACTATGACAAGTGCCCTATTTTATTGTTTTGGTAAGATCTGAAACACTGAATAGTCCTGGTGAGAGGGGCTATGATGACTTCTTTTTATTTGCAAGTAGGACAGAAGCCTGATTTTTTCATCAACACAGTTTATTTTAATGATAAAATTATATGAATATTTATTAAAACCTTTTTTTTTTTTCCCAACTTCAGCAAAATAATTATTGTTACTTCAGAATATAAATAGCTTGTAAGAGCCAAAATTTGGAACCTATTATGCTCAGCACTGAACAAATATACAAAATAAAAAATGTTTAGGAGGAAATATCTAAAATACAAAAAGCAAAGGTTTCCAATGGAAGATTTTAAGACCTTTCTAAAATGAGACCTGTAGAGGTCTTCACACAGAACTGGTCCAATTGTGCATGTTCTTACAGAAACCATACATGCAAACAAAGTACTTTTAATATGCACGTGTACAGATTGGTAAAATATTTTAAGATACTTTCTAGGTAAATTTAAAATTGGCACTGATGAATACACATTGTTTCAGAAGATTGAAATGGCTTTGGAATTTATTTTCTTGGTCTTTCTCCTTAGAAGAACTTCCTTAAAGAACATCAACAACTTGTAAACAAGCAACCGAAACTACCAGGTTTCATCAAAACTTAAGCTGGAATATTTAAATTTTTACACTAAGAAAACTCAAAATAAGTAGATGAAGTGGAGCAGAAAAATTTGAAACACAAAACTTGCAAACCACTATTTTCTTTTGTTCTTTCTCCTTGCAAGTCAGGTTCTTACTTTCAGACACAAGAATTTCCAGATTTCAGCAAAACTTCCCAGTGCTCCATACCCCCAGAATAAAGCTCTTTTCATCCCCTCCAAGATGTAGCTGTGATCCCCTTGCCAAGTTCCTTGTCTATGGACACCAGATTCCTAAGGCCTCGATGAAACTAGTTTGTAATGTTCAACACCCCTCAAAGCTGGAAAGTCCTCTCCCAGATAAGCCTTTGCCTACCCTCCCATCCTCAGTGGCATCATTGCAGGGGCATCTACCAATATTCTGTTAAGAGAAAAACTGAGAATAAGGAAATATCCACTAATATGTTCTACTGTAGACACAAACATATTTAGAAAACTATTTCCTTACTTTCTCCTGGATCACATACTTAGAAGAATGAAGTAATGTGCACAGTTTACCTTTTCCTAGAGAGACAACCCTTTCTTACAGGCATGTCAAACCCAAACTGAAATGAACTGTTCCTTGTGGGAAATCTTTAACAAGCTGAGAAAAAGTTAACTTCCCATTTTGCAGAACATGTTTAGTGAGTATCTTGAGCAAAATACTTTGTTCACTGCTGTTTACTCTATGTGTTCTGTGAGAAGAACTCTGGTTTTGTAGCAACAGGCCACAACATAAGCAGCAAATCTACTAGTTCTTCTTTTCAGGTGTCTTCCTTTCTTTTAAACAAGAAAGTTTCACAGGCACTGAAGTAGTCATAATACTATTCTGGGCAAATTTTATTTGTTGCTTTGTTTCACTGGCAAGAAATTATTTAACTGGCAAGGTATTCTGCAGAATATAAAATAGTGTAAAAATTTTGGAGAAGCACAGATGTTAGTGCTGCAGGGAAAGTATAGTGATTATCAGATTGTAAGCTTAGTATGTATTAAACAGTCATTCTGCTAACAAAAAAAAAAAAAAAGCCAAATTATAGTCCCTATATTTTGACTGAAAAAATTAGAAATGGCTAAGTGTAAAAGTTGGAAGGAAGCTTTGTAGTTCCTATGTCCAGCACTGGTTTTAGTTTTCCGCCTCTTACAGCTGCAAAATATGAAAATCCTTTGAACAGCAAAGCGTGCGTGACTGCTCATGTTGTGGGGAAAGAGGATACAACAGTCAGGTAACTAATTTTAACCTTCTACACTGTCGTGGTTTAAGCCCCTCAATAACTCACGCAGTCACTCTCTCACTCACTCCCCCTCTTTCTTCCCCTACTCCCGGGGAGATGAAGAGGAGAATCAAACAAATGCAACTCCCAGAGGTTGAGATAAGAACAGTTTAGTAACTAAGGTGTAACACAAATCACTACTGCTACCACCAATAATAATACAAGAGAAATACGAAGAAAGAGAATACAACTGCTCACCGCCTGATATCAAGCCCGACCCCGCAGTGAACCCCCAGCAGTGAGCCCCCACCCTTCTGGGTTCCGGCCCTCCATTTTTTACATCCTGGACATGACGTGCTGTGGTATGCAATAACCTCCTTGGTCAGCCTGGGTCAGGTGTCCTGTCTCTGCTTCTGCATTTGATTTGTCTTCTGCATTTGATCTTCAACTTTAACTCCCTCTAGCAAAAAGAAGAAAATACCCCAAACAAAACCCAAAACGAAACCCTCCAAACCCCCATGGTGTTCCCACAGGGAACAAAAGCTTGAAAAAAAGAAGCAACAAGTTGGCAATAAAAATAATAAAACTTAACATATTCCAAGTTGTGGGAGTGCAAGGAAAATAATTTCTTATATAAACTGCACATCATCTCTTGCGAATGGCAGCTCAGGAGTCTGCATATGTTCCTCTTCTACCTCATAGGAATTATCAAGTAGATACAAATGAAGGCAGTTTTGATAACTAACCTAATAAAATTCAAAAAGTAGGGTGAGCAGCTCAAGCTGACATTTTAAGATATCAGCGAGGAGGGTAATATGTGTAAGAAGGAGAATGTCAATTTTGCTGCAGACAGAAACATACTTTCTTCAGTTTGGATGAATTCCAAGCAGACCTAAGGCATTTTTACAATCCTTCTATTTCTTACACAAAGCAAACAGTTTGCTGCTGTTTACTTAAGCACAATAAAACAAGAAAAAATCCAGAGGCTTACAAGATCACAGCTGTCGGCTCTTTAAATACTGGTTCTTCAAATACCTTTGAAAGGTAGTGTTGTTTACTTTCTGTGGATCGCAGGTTAAAATTAATCAGGTTGCTAGCAGGACATAATTTCTCTAGGGATGGTGCTTCCTGGCTGAATTAAAAGATAAATAAAAATGCACAGTTCATTTAATTTATTTTTCCCATTTCCTAGCAATTTCCTATTTTGTCTAAATCAGGGCTTGAGTCCAGAGACCTTTATATCAGGCAATATGATTATTCAAAATTGTAACTTATTAAAAGTCAATTTATGGAATGTTAAGGCCTCTCTTAATTTGCCCTCTCCACGTTTTAAAGGCCTGATCATTACTTTTAACAGTCGTCGTCGTCCAAGTGTGTAGTCCTGATGTAGATGGTTTTAACTCACGGCACTACTTCCAGTGCCCTCATTAAGATTACTTAACCAATTAAGAACTGCTTGCATGACTAGGGCTTGCATGACAAGCTTACATCACTCACCTCCCTGTTTCTTCCTTCTACTCTCTTTGTCTTCCCTACCCACAAGCAATTCTGTCTCAATTCGCATGGGAATGAGTTCAGCAGAGTCTTTTGCAGCACTGTTTATCCATCTCTACAGCCTGGACTGTTAGATATAAGGAAGATATATTTTACTATGTGGGTCTTGAGACAGTGTAACAGGTTGCCCAGAGAAGTTGTGGGTGCCCCATCACTGGGAGTGCTCAAAGTTCAGGTAAGATGGGATTTTAAGCAACCTGGACTAGTGGAAAGTGTCCATGACAATACAGCAGGGTTGGATTATATGGTCTTTAAAGGTCCTTTCCAAGCGAAACCACTCCCAGATTTGATTTGTGCAGCTCTAGACCTGAGCAAAGTAATCTTGAATGAGAATGGCCTGATATTTGCATAGCATATAGTACTTATTCCTGCAGAAATTAAATGGGAGAAAGACTAACCTGTCCAAAGTGGCCCATGCTTGTGATCTTGCAGAAAAGCTTATGTATCTTCAGGTGAACAAATGACAGCTTCATGTATGGATGTAACTATGCAGTTCAAATAAACCTTATTGCCAAAGAGACTAGGTATCCAACAAGCAGATCTAGTTTTTCATTGTTCTCTAGGGTTCTTTGGAAAAACATTAATGTTAACAGGGGTGTGCATATCCCATACTTTCCTCCTCTCTTCAGCTGCCATAAGAGATTCTCTTGAGTAGTTGTGGATACTTCATGCCTCAAAGCTGTGTGTTCATAGCTTTGATGTAGGAAGAGCAGAGGGAATGGATTAGGTAAAGTGTAATATCAGAATTTGTAATATCATAAATAAAATAATAATAATTTGTAATAATAAAATGTAATATCAGAATTTGGAAGTACTGCCATTTTGTATTATTTGTATAACACATGCACCTACTTATAAACAGACCTATATAGTTATTAACATATACATCGATGGTATAAATTTCAGAAGGGTGTGTGCAAGACAAAAACCCCATTAAAAAAGTTATGTAACAAATACTGCACTCAGTTCTTTGTACTATTCATCAGCAATTAATTTTTTTTTTGTTGGGGACTGGTGAATCTGAGCCAGCTGTCTGCACACTTGTTGGGCCTAGATAAAGTTATGCTAGTTCTAGGAGTTGAACTTTTGGAGAATATTGACATTCTAGCTCAGCAGCCATGCTTTTCTTTACACTAAAGAAAAAGTAAACCAATGTAGAGATTCTACAGTCTCCTCAGGAAGTCTGTTACTGATGTCCTCCGAACATCTAAAAACCATTTTTGTAGACCAGCAGGTGTGAAGGACATGTTGTGGAACGTATGTGTGGAACAGTATTTATACCTAAAAATGCTACGTAGACTGGATTGATGTAAAGAGAAAGACTTTCTCTACAGTTATAATATCATTACCTTTGCTGATCAGGTTATAATGCAAATATTAACAAGCATCTCAGATTATCTGTAATATTGACATTCCCAATATTGACATTCCCAGGTCAATATACTAAAATTATAATACACTTCCTGTGAGTTAAGAATTAAATTACCATACATTTTATACATAAAGCCTCAAAAAAAAAAAAAAGGAATATAAAATATAACTCTTCAGAAAAGCAGTACTTGAAACAAGTCCTTGACTAAGGTATCTTCACACAAGTCTGAATATCTGTGACTGAGAGAAGAAATGCAAGCAGAAAACAAACTTATGAGGACTCTTTGATGGGGGTAAATTTGTGATACATTTCCTTTTTCTGTGTTTTCAACAATATATAAAGCATACTGCTTCTGAATTTTATTTTTTTTAATATAACAGGCCTTAATAAATCTTGCTAATACTTCCCCATCTTTAAAAAGGGCAAGATGAAGAATCCAGAGGACTGCAGGCTAGTTTTAGCTAACCACATTTCCTAGTAAGATTCTAGAGCAAACAGTCTCAGAATCTGCGTCTAGACTTATTAAAGATATGATGGTGGTTTGGAACAGCTAGCAAGGATTAAACAAAGACAAATGGTGCCTTACCAACCTAAATGCTATCTTTGATGAAATGACTGACTATGTGGATGAGAAAAGAACACTGGCTGTTGCTTAACTTGTGTTAGGAGAACCTAGTTTGCTGCTTTTGGGACTGCACTAGGTCCCACTGCCAGGGAAGAAAAGCCGGCACATGGGTATAGTCAGAACAAGTCCAATGCCCTGCTGCAGGCCACACTGATCAGGTGCGGAGGTCTTCAGTGGTTCGTAAAGGTCTGGAGTGCGCCAATGGTTTTTGCAATATTTTCCTTCCTCTCTCCTCCTGGTGTTTTGGCTGCCAGTGCGCAAGGCCAACTCTTGATTTACTGGGGCTCTGGGATCTTGGATCAGACTGCTTGGAAAGAACTGAATGGCAAAAATTAGAGAGAATGAAGATCTTTGCCTCCTTGTATTTGGGAACAACATTGAAGGGTTCATGCCCAATCTATATTGCTGATATATCTGTGCCTGGTCATGTGCCATGTTAATCCTCAGCCTGACCCACAGACTTGATCTTCCAGCTTGACCTTGGACCTGCCTTGTCACTATGGACATGTCTGATGATGTGGACCCTTGGCTGTCTTTGGTTACCATCCCAAATCCTGCTTTGCTCTTCTTGTTCAGGTACCGAGATAATTCCTTTTTTGGCAAGGGCGTGGCCCTGCCGGCCTTCTTGTTCTCGGCTCCCAGCTCCTCTTCCCTTATGCAGCAGTACCACCTTGCTTTACCTTAACTTTGCTCTCGGGCAGGCCAATCAAATTATTTCCCTTTCCTATGTTCCCTTTTTTTCCTTCTGGTTCTGAATGAACAACCTGTCCTCTTTACTCTGTCTTTGCTCAACTCTTTTTGCAGATTTTTTGCACTCATAGGGTAGTTTTGGTTTTAGACCTTGACCCCAGTAAATGTGTGGTTCTCTCTTTTGACATCTTTTGCCTAGAAGTCCTGCTATTTCTCTTTCACCTTTTGTAAGGTGCTGTAGTTTCTTACATACATTCTTTCTTGTTTAGCCTCAAGTCAGGGAACACCAACCTCTTTCCCATTTTTGGATTTTTCAGTGCCCAGGAGCTTCTAACACTGCTATCACACTTGCTTGACTTAGGACTGTAGTTGGACCTCAAACTGTATACTTTAATAACTTGCTTAAGCAATGATTTCAACATAACCTACAACAGTGTACCTAGAGTCAAATTTGTGAGACAATAAGATATGCTGAGAATTGGCTGTATCTCTGGGATCAAACTGTGGTGATCAGCAGTAGAAAATTCTACTGTGGGCAGAGTTACTTAGTTGTGGTCTCTCCAGTAGACACTGAGGCCACTTGTGTTTAATGTTTTTCTCAATGACTGAATGAGGGGATACACAGCACTTTGCATGCTTCCAGACAATGTCAAATTGTCTAATCACCAGAGGGCAGGGCTGACAGGAGGGATATAAGGAAGGTGGGAATATGGGCTGAAGAGAACCTCATGTATTTCAAAGGGAAATGCCATCACCTCCACGTGGGGAGGAACAACCCCATACAACAGCATTGTTTAGAGGCCAAGTAGCTAGAAAACAGATTTGTAGAAAATGGCCTGGGGGTCCATAAGCCTAAATTGTCCATGAGCCAGCAACACACTATTGCAACAAAGCAGGCCAACAGCATCCTGGTCTGCATTACAAAGGGCATTTAAAGCAGATCGAGGGAGGTGATAACTCCCCTCTACTCAGCCCTGGAGTGCTGCGCTCTTTTCTGGGCTCCCCAAAGCAAAAGACACATGGACATATTAGAGGGTGACCATGAAGGTAGTCAGGGGACAGGGTGTAGCACATGTCATATGAGGAGATGCTTAGAGATCTGGGTTTATCCAGCATGAGGTAGAGAAAAACTGAGAAGGATCTTATTGTTGTCTACCAATATATAATAAGAGGGTATAGAGGAAACCAAGCCAAAATCTTCTGAGGTATACAATAGAAGGATGAGAGGCAACGAGCATAGGTTGAAACATGATAAAAAAATCAAAGAAAAATGCTTCTCACCATAATGTTGGTTAGACACTGAAAGAGAGGCAGTGATATTGTCATGCTTGGAGATAGTCAAACTTCACTTAACATGCCTTCAGCTACTCCTTTGTCGGTGACATGGACAGTGGGATTGAGTGTGCCCTCAGCAAGTTTGTCAATGACACCAAGCTATGTGGTTCGGTTGATATGCTGGAAGAAAGGAATGCCATCCATCCAGAGGGACCTTGACATGCTTATGAGGTGGGCTGATGCCAACCTGATGAATTTTAACCATGCCAAGTGCAAGGTCCTACACCTGGGTCAGAGCAATCCCAGGCATAGCTACAAGTTGAGCAGGGAAGAGATTCAGAGCAGCCCTGCTCAGAAGGACTTGGGGGTGTTGGTCAAATTAAAAACGAACATGAGCCAGCTTCAGCGTGCGCTCGCAGCCCAGAAAGCCAGTCGCATCCTAGGCTGCATCAAGAGGAGTGTGACCAGCAGGTCGATAGAGGTGATCCTGCCCCTCTACTCTGCTCTCTTGAGACCTCTCTTGGAGTATTGTATGCAGTTCTGGTGTCCTCAACATAACAAGGACATGGAACTGTTGGAACAAGCCCCTAGGAGGGCCACGAGGATGATCAGGGGACTGGAGCACCTCCTGTATGCAGCTATGTTGAGAAAGTTGGGGCTGTTCAGGCTGGAGAAGAGAAGGCTGTGTGGAGACCTCATAGAAGCCTTTCAGTATCTCAAGAGGGCCTATAAGGATGCTGGGGAGGGACTTTTCATGAGGGACTGTAGTAATAGACAAGGGGTAAAGGGTTCACAGTTAAACAGGGGAAGTTTAGATTGGATATGAGGAAAAAATTCTTTGCTGTAAGCGAGGTTATGCACTGGTATGGGTTGCCCAGGGAAGTTGGGAATGCTCCATTGCTGGTGGTGCTCAAGGCTGGGTTATAGAGAGCCTTGGATGGCATGGTTTAGTGTGAGGTGTCCCTGCCCATGGCAGGGAGGTTGGAACTAGATGATCTTAAGGTGCTTTTCAACCATGACTATTCTATGATTCTATGATTCTATCTCTAGTGGTCTTTTCCAACCTAGCTGTTTGCATAAGATATGTCTTACTAAGGGCTATGGGCAAACTTATGGTTTCTAAGGACTGGTATCTTACCCAAGTGAGCTAGAATCATATGTTTCCTTGACACATTTTTTATGTTGGTTAATTTAAAACTAGGAGACCTTTATTTTGATCAGCCTAGCAGTATGAAATTTTTAGCAAAATGCTGATAATAATATGTGCATAAATGTAAGCATCTGTGATATCTTATTCGATTGAAACATACAGTATATATAAATCTTTATGTATTAAAACTTGAGCCTGCAAATATTTATGCACTTTTGTAATTAGTAGTCTTTCACTTACCACTTCTGCAATAATCTTCCAAAAATATGGTTCTTTTTCAGTCTGAAGTTGATAGTTACTTATTTGCTGGGTATTTTCAGAAGGACAGTACTTAAGCAGAATGATGATGACCTATATACTGGCTTGTGTGTATTTCAATACTGCTGCTCAATGGATGTCTGATTTAATTATCAGCACCTCATACACACTTTTGTTGGTGTCATGAGCCTATCTCTATGGTCTCAGCATTTCTAAGCAGTGTTGCAGTCCCCTAAAGCAGAAGAATTGTTTAAATGACCAGCTTTCTTTCGCACTCTCCTCACCCTTCCCTTTCCCCCTCCGAAAAGCAGTAATACAGTACCACACGTTGGTTTATTAGCTAGTCAGTTGTTCATCCTTGTAACCTCACTCCAAAATACTTTTGCTGTGTGGTTAAAAGGAGGTCATGCTTCACTGAAACAATGGTTTCATTTCACTATTGAATCAACTGTTGCTAACATATTTAATTTTAACTGAGTCACTATGCAGATGAGGCTTCCAGTAAGAACATCAGTAATTTTGTCTGTATTAAGTTTTCAAGGTGCTTTACATCCAAAACCATAGTGAATTGCATTGTCAGTGTTATCCTGTGATCAGGGCACTAAGGCGAGAATGGACAAACTGAGGTATTGTGTTTTCTATTTTACCTTGAAAAAGGAATTTTAGCGTCTCAGGTTTTGAATTTGTAAAATGAATACTAAATACTTGTCTTTCTCTAAAATGGGCGTGGATACTAATGGAGTAATGTAATATGTTCAGTCATAAACTAGTAACTCAGAATGCTTCACTATTTGGTATTCTGAGTTACACTTCAGTAGCTACTCTTTTACTTCAAACCAGGTAATACTCAATATTCCAAAATGCTTCAGGAGAAGAACAGAGCAATGTGCTTCCATTGGCATCACATAATCATGCGAGAACTACTGAAAGAGATTTCAATACCAGAGAAAAATAAAGTACTTATTACTCAGGGAAAAATAAAAAAAAAAAACCCAACACTAATACTGCAACGATCATGGAGGCTGAGAGGGGAAGAATATCCTTTTAAGTCCAGTTTCTTCACTTCTGGATAAGCAGATTGAGATTCTGAGCTGTATGTAAATCTGTGTTTTATCCTGACTCAAAGTGTTTTACTGAAACAGTAGAAAGGACAAGAAGAAAGAAGAATAAATACGAGGGAAAGTTTACTAAGAGAACTAGTGTTTATTACATCTGCAGTATTTGGGAGCAAGAATTGTGAAGCCCAGAATCTGGGTGGCATGAGAGCATGAGAGTAGGACCCGTTCTTTTTCCTCCCACCCTGTATCCACTTATTTAATCCTCTTTGTGCCCATGTAGTAGTCTGCAAAGAAGAGGTGTCTTAATTGGGTAAAGTGACTGCAGCATGACATAATAAAAAGCTAAAGTGCAGTATGGTGCTTTGTGTGAGGCTTTCAAAGTGGCTGTCTGCTATCTAAAACGAATTTGTGAGACTGTGGTGCACAGGTATTGAAAAATAAAATGTCAATGCTGCAGTCTTCAGTTCTACATTGTTAGACTTATTTTTGGTGGTGTTTGACTCTCTGAAGACATTGGAGTTTCAACTCATTTTAGCTAAAATGAATGGAGCTACATCTATCTGAAAATCCAAATGACACAAAAGCATTCAATTTCAAAATAAAAAAGAGAGTCAAGTAGAGTTGTTTACTATGTTGTGTCTGCCATAAATACTCCATGAGAGTCAGGGAATTTTTTGACATAGATTCCCCTTAAAGAAAAAAAGAGTTTTCTCTGCATTTTCTCTTCTGTTACTTGTCCATGTGAATGTGAGCTCTTACAGCCCAAGACTCTCCTTTGGCCATTCAAGGTGCTTTAAATGAATTCTGTCTTTTTCTTAGAGAAACTTTGCACACAAATCAAGGGAGACCACAAGTTACTATTCCATGTACCAGAATTTATCCTTGTACCAGCACTTACAAGACAGCAGTGGTGATATGTGTTGTACACTTTATGATTCTGAGGAAAATTACACCAAAATGAAGCATTTATTAGAAGTCAGACAAGGGTATACATTTAGGCAGAAGAATCAGGAGAGATAAAAGGTTGCTTATCCATAAATTGCCAGTGATCATAAAGGTTTATTTCTCTTTTACTTTAGTGTTCGAAGGTTGTAGAAATGTGTTTATGTGTCCACTTAGACCACTGGGTTAAAACAAAATAAAATAAAAATGGTATCTTGCACCCGACACCGAGCAACAAGGAATTCAGTTAATTGAATTTGTAGGTCAGACTGTTTTTCCACTCAAGTCAATTCCCCATTGATCACAGTAAAGTGGAGAAAGGAGCATTGGGAAACTTCTACATTCAGAGCTGTGTGGAGCTGTTTCCACTCAGATTAAACTGGGTCTCAAAAGTGGATATGTCTATGCATGAGACCAACACAAAGTGCATATTCTGCCTCAGGATTAAAGCATTTAGTTTTTCAAGAGGGAGCACTTCATTGATCAATGCTTTATGCCTACATTTCTCATTTTGATAGAGCTTTGCCCATGAACTCTCATTGGATGTCCCGATTCCAACTTAAAACTTAAATTTGATTTCAACTCTACAGTAAGATGTCATGAGGGAAACAGATTGTTCCATATATTCATCGAAGTTCAGGTCAAAGCTAGGTATATATCAAGAGTATTTAGTCATCAATAGTGTGTGTCACCAAGAAAAATTGATATTGAGGGATGTAATTTCTAGCCACTTGGTATGTTTGCAATTAATTATATATACAGCTAAGTGTATCTATCTGAGTTTATCTGCAAAAGCAATTTTGCTGAGCCAAGCATTTTTACTGTTAAACACAGAAACTGGAAAAGTTGTGCCCACTAACAGGGCTAGTTTTACATGTTTAATTTATGGTCTCATAGTTAACCAGTCTGATAATTTAATTCCATGGTACAACTCCTCTGTGTTGAATATTTGATGTAACTCATATTAAAGGTTTGACATTAGAAGGTTTGCCTCCCCATGGCATATTTCACCTTCCTGATCATCCTCTGCCATAGCAGTACAAAATGGCATTTTCCAGTAAATTTTTTCAATACAACGCTCCAGTCATTTTACTTTAAAAAAACAAACAAACTAAAAAAAAAAAAAAAAACCAAACAACTAACCACCAAAAAAAACACACACTTGCAAATTTCAAAAATAAAGGGTTTTTCATCAGACAACACTTAATGATTTAATAGGTACTGTGTGGCTAAATTCTTGCATAGGTCTGAATGCACTCCATTCATTTACATGCCCTTTTAACAATTTCCTGCTAAATCTGATGTGAATAAATTATCAAGGTGTGGTTCAGAAACTAATTCGCACTCACTATTTTCATGAGTTACAGTGTATGCCAATTTCACCATTCAGCAGATGTGTTTTTAGGTTAGTTTCAGGGCATATTATAATCTAAATCCCAAATCTCTCACTAATAAACACTAAAATATGCTCAATGTACACAATATTTATTTTTCTGCAGTTAGAGGCTCTCTGCCATATTCTCAAAGTATTGGACATATTCCCAAAGTAACACTGTCAAATCTGTAGTGAATTGCTGCTATGTGCTGCATAGCAAATTGAGGTTCTTTCAGGTTTTGTACCTGACACCCACAACATTTCACAGACACCAGCTTTGAACTCACTCTGACTTAAGTTATTAGTCTTGATTTGTTTTAATTTAAAGCACAATGTTAGAAATAAGCTACATCTGAACAATTTTGTAGAAGGTTAAATAGTGTAAATAGATCTGTATTTTTAGGGCAACAACAGTACATCATCAGAAACATTCTGACAAAATAAAAGGTATTAGTCCATCAAAACTGTAATGAGATCATGATTAATAAACACCTCTGAAAGGTCTGCATCAAAGTCACGGCTTTTCTATGATAAATGCAAATACTCAGACTTTACTTTACTGAAAGATGTGTATTCCAGTTATCCAACTCTCCTGATTGATTTGTTCATTACTCCCATAAATAATTTGTCACCTTGAAGAGGACAATTCATTATGCAAGTAGTATGAACAAGTAACTTTAAGAAGACAAATGTTCAGGAGAGTTAGTAGTGTTAACAATGCCATGAAACCTGTTTCTGATGCAGAATTCAGACTGGCATAAAAATTACTATAAAAACAGATCATTTCAGATAACTTCCAAACAATGGCCCATGTGAATTCACAATGCAGATCTATCAGAAATCTGATCTGTCAGGATCTCTTTAGGTTCTTTTAACTACACTGCATTAAAATTATGATAAGCAAAAAGTAGCCTTCTTAACTGTAGGCACAGAATTAAATTACAGTTTGTAATATCGTCCATTTCCTAAATTAGGGAGAAGTCTGTAGTGTTTGCAGTGCTGGTTATTTTATCCTTCTGTTTTCTTTCCAAAGTGCCTGTATGATTTTGTATATTAACAAGTGATGGAAAAAATTGTACAGAAATCAGGCAGAATGTGTCATTTCCCTAAGTGTAGGAAAAATCATTGCAGGAATTAAGTTTTAACACATACAAGAGAATTGTTTCTGCTTTAAAAGGTAAAGGTGGAGATAAGCACAGTTGCATCATGGCAACATGGTACGGGATAAAGTAGTATTCATCATACTTTCCCCTAATAGGAACAAAAAGGGTTATTATTATATGGGCTTTTTTCTCCTGGTTATTCTTTTTGTTAGAGGAAAAAAACCCTTGAAATATGTCATTTTGTAATTAAATATGTAATGTGTACATAATCAATGAGATTGTTCTACATCATTCATAAAACTGATAGCATCACAATTCAAAGCAATTTAGTTAAGTTTCCTCCCTCGGTAATGTACAAGGAGAGGTTTTGTTTGACATTAGAACATTCATTCTCCTTTTTTTAATACTATTATATTTTATTTCCCCAAGCAGTATAAATATACTACAGCTTATGCACACTACTGCAAGAGAGGAAACTTGGAGCACTCTAGGGAATGATCTGCTGTGTTTCATTCATAATGAAAGTCCGTGTTTTCCTGGGAATTAGTATCTACAATAACAAGCACATCACCAGTCTTGGAATACCAGCCTGCTCCCAGAAGTCTAATTTAGAATAACAATGTGGACGCTTTTTCTCTCATTACTTACATTCCGCATTCTTGAGTCTAACAGATTTCCTCGAAGCACAATCTCTATTACAGCATTTAATAGTATTCCACATTGCAATACCTATCCTGGGCTGCATCAAAACGCGTGTGACCAGCAGGTTGAAGGAGTTGATCCTGCCCCTCTACTCGGCTCTCCCGAGACCTCACTTGGAGTATTGTGTGCAGTTCTGGTGTCCACAACATAAAAAGGACATGGAACTGTTGGAACAAGTGCAGAGGAGGGCCACGAGGATGATCAGGGGACTGGAGCACCT
>JARCZZ010010713.1:0-12373 GCA_030323915.1 Brotogeris chrysoptera
CTCCTTCATGCCTGGGATGATCACGTTCTCCCAGGCCCCCGTGTGCCCCACTTGCTGCAGGTGAAGCTGGAACTGATGGCTGGACCATATCAAGTCACGGGGCAGTTTGGGGTGTTGGCCTCCAGTCTGCCTCCAGTGCTTCTGGATAGACACGTTGCAGAGGTGCCGGGAGCTGGTGTGGGGAGAGCAGACATGGGTCAAGAGGGTGCTGGGGTGCAGGGTGTGCGGTGCTGGTGTGGAGGACACTCACGCATGCAGGTTCTGCAGGGAGAAGGGCTGGGAGCAGAAGCGCACATAGCTGTCCCTGTAGAACCATATGGTCAGCGGGTTCCAGTCAGTCACCAGGATCCACTGCCGCAGGTCAATCTTGGTGCCAAAGATGAGCAGCGGCCGCTCCACGTATTTCTGCACTACCCATTGTCCTGGCTGCCCTGAGGGTGCTGCGCATTTCCCAGTCAGCTCCAGCACCTCCTCCAGCCGTGCTGAGCAGGTGATGCCTGTGAGTGGGGGCACACGGTGCTGATGAGGCCCCTCCTCACCAGGAAGCCTGTGCCCAAACCCCATTTTCCCCTTGCCTTTACCTCTACCACGGGACATAGCTCTGGGCTTGATTATCCACAGATTGTGAACACCCTCCATGTGGAGCTGGGGCAGCCACCCCTGCAACTTCTGCAGCAGGGCCGTGCACTGTTCCTGCTGACAGATGCTGGGCTCCAGCCTCGCCTGCTCGCTGCAGGTTGGTGACATGGGGGGCTCAGCACCAGCACTGGCATGCTGAGTGCCTGCCCCAACCCGTCCCGCCCCTCACGCACTTCACCACACGGTAGTACTCGTGCAGGAAGCAGTCCCAGTCGGCGTCGGTGATGTGGAGCACTGGGGAGTCACTGTCAATGTCTCTGTTTTCCAGCCTGTCCAGCTGCATCCTGCAGACCTGCAGCGCTTTTTCCAGCAGCTCAGGGGGTGACGCAGATGCTGGACTTGCTGGGAGTAGCATGGAATGAGGGGTATGGCTGCTGGTGACCCATGGGATGCGTGGCTTTGGGTGTACCAGGGTCCCAAGCCACAGCCCTGAGCAGAGGCTCAGCCCACAGCCATGGCCCTGAGCCTGAGCTCCTCACCATCCCCACCAGGCCCATCTCCACACACTCACCTGCCCCCTTGCCAGGTGGCTCCATCCCCCCTGGCATGATCCCAGCCTTTTCCACAGCCAGTTTGAGCAGGCTGTGAGCTGCTGTCAGGCGGAAATCCTCTGCAAAGGATTCGAGCTGTCGTCACCCTGTCCTGCCCAGGACATGGGGATGTGGGATATGGCAGGGGCCAGAAGGGCAACAGCCCCAACTCACCAATGAAGGCTTGACGTTCATCCTCTTTCCCAAGCCGGTAGCACCTTGGGAAGAAGGTGTTGGGATCCGCTTGGTAGCACGCGGGCAAGTTTTGGAGGCTGACACACAGCCCCTCCTGTGTAGGTGGACAAGGGTGGCAGTCAGTGCTGTACCCGCTGCCATCCCTGTTCATCCCCAGCACTGCATCCTCGGCGTCTCCAGGCTCTCACCTTGGTGGCGAAGGATCCAGTGCCGATGAAGTGGTTTACCATTTGGTGGTCCTCTAGCTGCAAGGAGTGTATAGCTGTGCACCGGCACGTCCAGATGAAGGTCGGTGTGTGGTCTCGCACCATGAAGGACTATGGGGAGGCACAGAGGCGAGTGGGAGTGAGCTGTGGAATCCCCATAGCACCCTCACTGCCCAGCCCAGGCTGTGCCCTGCGGAGACCAGCCCTGGCCCTCTCCACTAACCATCATGTCATGAATGCCATTAGGGTCCTCAGTATACCCGCAGACCTCTTCCTGCTCTTCCTCTTCAGGAGGCTCTGCATTCTCGACCCAGCACTGAGCCCAATAGGACGCCGATCCTGTCTCTGGATGGAGCGCTGCCTCCCACTGCTCCTCACCACTACCATCCTCCTTCTTCTCCAGCAGCTTTTTGGTGTCCTGCTGCACTGAGCGGGTCCTTGCCTTGATGGGGGCGGAGAACTTCTTCTCCACCCAGCCTCGTGCCCACAGCAGCTTGCGCATCACAGGGTAGGGACCCTGCACCGAGAAGATCTTCTTCTCCTGGGGAGGGACACAAGTGCTCAGCCGTAAATGCAATAGATGCATGTTTATGGCATGTTGTGGAGTGTGTGTCCTACCTCGATGGCCTTGTTCACATGCTGTCTGGCCTTGTTCAGCAGCTCCCTGTTGACTGAGGGCTGCTGCTTGGTGCTGGCAGGAGCTGCCAAGGACAAGCCAAGCTGAGGCACTGGCCTCATGTCCCCAGTCCCATGGCAGGGACAGGAGGACAAGGGGTGAAGGCACCCACCTTTCTGCTGCTGCCTGCCTGAGCCGGGGCTATGCCGCACATCAAGCACCAAGTCAGAGGGCTTCATGCCGGAATTCCGGCTGCCCTGCACCCCGAGGGGTGCCTCACAGGGCCCGAAGGCCCCGCTCCAAGTGTTGTTGAAATCCTCAGTAACACCAGGACTGTCTCCTAGTCTGGCAGTCGCCGCCCCCAGCCAGGCTGGGGGAGTTCGTGTGCCAAAGAGAGATTGACTCCTTCCAGCAGAAGCCTGAGGGTGAGGGAAGCTGAGTGTGACTTTACATCCCCAAGCACAGGCGCATCCCCTCTCCCCGTGGGGACCGAGGTGGGGCCCAGTGCATACAACTCCCCAGCCCCTGCAGCAGCCCCGGCCACCGCACTGGCCCCACTGCCCCGAAGGTGGACAGATTCCAGCCCCCCTGTTTCATGTGTGTCACCCCCCAACCTCCCAGCCCCCTTTCTCAAACCCTTTCGCACCGAGACGACCCCAACCCTCAAATGCTCTCGCGCCCCACATCCCGAGGCTCCCCCCAACCCCTTTGGTGCTCCCTAGCTCCGTTCAACGCGATTTATCCCTCCTCTTCAGGCCGCCTCTCCCGCTCCTCCCACCGCACGACCTGCTCCGCCGTCGGGACCGCCCTCTCTGTTTGCGGTTACCGTAGCGCACCACGAGGAGCCGGGCGAGGCCCGCAACGGCGCGGCGCGTTCCGTGGGCCGGGAGAAGAGAGGCGGCGGTGAGCCGCTGTGTGCCCCGCGCCCCGGGGCTGCGTCCCCAATGGCTGCTGCCACCCCCCTCAGTGTGCTCTTGGCATCTCAAACCCAGCACAGGTTGTGCAGGGACCTTGGGGCGGCCTCCTGCCCTGTCCCCACGCAGGTCTTGGGCACGATGGCACCGCTGTCCCCGCAGATGGGACTGGGGGCTCTGGGCACAAAGGGCATGCTGGCTTGAGGCCCACAGCCCGCTCCCAAAATCCCAACGTGAGGGATCTGCCTTCTCCCGTTTCAGAGCCTCAGGTTCTTCAGGAATTCCTCCTCCACAATGTGGGCCCTGGTGTTGACAGACAAGTTCATCTTGCTGATTTTCTTGTTTGTTTGAGGTGGATGACAAAGTCTGCCAGCTTGTGCTTATTACAGATGAACACAGTACAGTATCCACCCCTTATTCCATACCGTTCACATCATGCTCAGATCCCACATTTTTCAATATATCATTGCTTTTGTCTCATATATATATATATACATGCGCATGAAGAGATATCATTTCTTAGTTCATGGACTGCCCCTGTAAAATTTGCTGAACTCATTCATTCCATGGTGTCAGGCTCCATCTCTTGTAACAGCCTTTCAGAGCAGGAGAGATGGTGTGCAGTGTTGGGTTGTTGCCTGCTGATGACACCACTGAAATAATCTGGTCACTGCTGAGCTCATCTGGTTTTATCCAAGTTCATTCTTTGTTTGGTAGTGATTGGAGGGGAGTTGGAGGTTGGCTCTGGGTGCATCCCTCCTGTGACCTGCAGCTACCCTCTATGCCCCTGCTCCCTGCAGCTCCTCTCCACTGCCCTGCTCCAAATCCCTTCATGCCTCCTTGCCCTGCCCTCTCTAACCCTCTCTGTCACCTAACAAAATCTACAGAAGACATTAAATCTCCTACTGAGGAGCTTTATGATTCCTCTCCCTGCCAGACAACAGCAAGTCTCAGTAGGTGTGGTCCCCAGCAGGTCAGTCCTGCCTTCAAGATTGATTCAAGATTAAAATTCAATTCAAGATTAAAATGGACCAGGATATGCTTTTCCCAACCAGATCAGAGAGGAGTGCATGTTTTCTTGCTTGAAGAGAGCATCACCAACTCCCTTCAAGCTAGGTAAGGACTGAGAGAGGTTTGATGGAGCTCAGATTTAAAGTCAGGGGCTTGCTGGTCCCAGCTTGCTTCCACGGGGGTTAGGGAAGGCTGCCCCTCTCATGGCTGATGCGTAATTTCAGGCAAGGGCATTTGAATCAGCGTAGTATTTCACTGAATGTAAATGCTCTGACTTAACCTTATTTTAACCTTTGCATGACTGTAGAAGGCTGTTGGTTTGAAGTGATCCCAGGGGGGTGTTAAAACTGTCCATGTGGGAGAGTTCATTTTATAAATATAAACTATGAAGACAGTTTGCTCAGAAACTACATAAATTATTTAGCAATAAAAGGTACTTGGGATTTCAGGAGAGCGCTGCAGATTGATAAGCTGACTTTGGAAAGGTCAGCAGCTGTGACTTAATTGCTCAAGGACCCCCACTGATGCCTCCTGTACCCAGTGCTGCAGTACCACGTGCTGGCAGAGAGCACCCTGCATGAGTGGGACTGGCGAGTGGCAGAAGCAGCATCTTTCAGGAGCAGAAGTGCTGATGCTATTAGAAGTGGTGCTAGGTTCGGTTTTCAAACCTGGTCACCCAACAGCCCTCAAGTTGTCATCTGAATCTAAAAGGCTCTCAAACAGCTCTTGTGCAGGTCCTGTGGAGCACAAGTCCAGGCTGTAACTAGAACTTGTTTGGAAACTCTCTTTGCCTTTTCTTTCTTCTCCTTCCTATTTCACCTTGTCCCCCGGTATTGCCTGAGTTGATGCTATTGTCCTGATTTAGTCCCAGACTAGTCATTTCCCACCTGCTCACGTCTCACTGGCCTTTTACGTTTGGACTAAAAATGTCAATTATGGACACAGTTGTTTGCATTCATGAAGTTTCTTGCATGGCTCTCTAAACCTCCCATTTGTGCAATTCTTCTAATTTAATTTTCATTTTAGCTGCACATTTCCCAGGACTCTGTCTGGTGGCACTAGTTTGAGAGTGATTGAGCTCCATTTCTCTAGAGTTGTGAAGGCTTATCTGCAAACAGGTACATCTGTCTCCATGTTATGCTATCAGTTTTGTGAGATGATCATTAGGAAGCGATAGGCAATTCTGGAAGCTGTACAACTCAGTAATTTTGAAAGCTGTGACTTGGCTGTTTCCATATTGCTGACTTGCAAGTTTGGATTTTGCTGAGTGGTATGGTTTGATTTTGCTAAGTTAGGACCTACAAAATTAGAGTTGTGCTGTCACAACTTGCTGAGCGCTGGAGGTACCTGAGAGGTTGAGTTTCTGAAAGATAGTGATAGTTTTTCTGTTTAAGCCCTTAAACTTGCTTTCCAAAGAGTCCTCAGCTTAATTGTTATGTTAACAAAAAAATACATGGAACCAAATATTCTTTCTTTTAAATAGGCAACTGTCTTGTGTTTTCTAAGGAGAGTAGCTCTCCTTGGAGATATCTATGTCCTCATCTGCTAATGGGAAAGGAAATGCCTGCATTGATTTCAAGGGATGCTGGATTTGGCTTCTGTATTTTATATATGTTTAGTCTGACCTGTTTTTTTGTAAGTAGCTACATAAATATCAGACCGCTTACCATTCACACTGAATGGTAATACTCAGGCCTTCTGAAATGCCATAGGTACTGCATGCAGATCTTTAACACTGCTCCAGAGTTTTCTTGGAAAAGATGTGTTTTAAGAGCACAGGTGAATTGGGAGCATCCAGGGCTAAAGAGCGCTGAAGTGCGCAAATGGTCCTGATGTCAGCCAAATGAACTGCATCATCCAATTATTTTCAATTACAATTCTGATCCTTTCTTTAATGTTTTCCTATGCTGATATCTCTGCTACTAATGCAGCTAACTCTGGCTTTATGATTCCCCTTGTTGCAACGTGCTGTGCTTAATTACTTCGCCTGTGTAATATACAGACATTCTGAACAATTAGACAATAATATGGAAGCAGGAAAAGAAAATAGCTCAATAGACTTTTATTTTAATTATGCTGATAGTGCACCCCATGGTTTTGAATCAATGCTGGAATAATGTTTTTTTGATAGTCTTCAATAACTTTAAACGAGATCTAATAAATTTGTATTTTTATGTGAAGTTTAGAAGAAAAATTCCCTTGTTATTGATTTTATTTTCAATTGAAAATCACAACTCCCATGATTTGTACACTTGTGTTCTAATTGGATGTCCACCTCCATTGAACAAATCGCTTAAACACCTAAATTACTGTAGTGGAAGTGATTATACTTCGAGCAAATGTTTAGTACGTTCCTGAGTTGCGAATTGGAAAGAGGAGAAATATTATTTGTAGATGGATCCTCTTGAATAATAGAAGGAAGAAGAAAATCAGGATTTGCAATAGTAAATAAACCTGGAGCTTGTGGTATCAGGACCTCATGGTCAGCCCAAGCTTGCGAGTTATATGCTCTATATAGAGCTTTAAAATTATTAAAGGGCTAAAGCGGAACAATATTCACAGGTTCTAAGTATGCATTTGGAGTGCTCCACACTTTTGGAAAAATATGGTAAGAAAGGGGTCTAATTAATACCCAAGGGAAGAATCTTATATATCAGGAATTAATAATAAAAATTTTGAGAGCATTAAGGGAGCCAAAGGAGATAGCAGTAGTACATATCAGAGGACGTCAAAAAGGATTAGATTATCAGACAAGGGGAAATAATCTAGCAGATAAAGAAGCCCAGGAGGCAGCTTTGAAAGCTCAGATTGTTTGGGTTAATATAATACAAACAGAGGGGGATACAAGTGAGGAGAAATGAGAAAGAGAGAAGAAGTATACCCCTGAGGAAATAACAAAACTTGAGAAAACAGGGGCAAAATTTGAACAAGGAAAATGGATACTGCCCGATGGCAGAGAAATGTTGCCAAAGGCATACATTAGACAAATTTTGGAACGTTTACATGTACAAACACATTGGGGTACAAAAGCATTAAGTGATAATTTTCTGAAACAATTTGGCTGCATTGGAATTTTTGAAATGGCTAAACAGATAACACAAGGTTGTCTGACATGTCAGAGGGTAAATAAGCAGGTGTTCCAACAGGTGGGAACAGGAGGGGGAAAAATAGCTTACCGACCTTTTGAGAGAATACAGATTGATTTTACTGAACTCCCTAAAGTCAGAAGGTTGAAATATCTACTGGTGATAGTAGATAATATAACACAATGGGTAGAAGCCTACCCTGTGGCACGAGCTACAGCACAAATGCTGGTGAAAATTTTATTAGAACATTTAATACCCAGATATGGGATAATCCAGTATATTGATTCTGACCATGGTACGCATTTTACTTCCAAAATAATAAAGTTGTTATGTCAATCCTTAGGTATTAAATGGGAATACCACACTCCATAGCATCCACAAAGCTCAGGAAAAGTAGAAAGAATGAATCAAACAATAAAACAACAATTGGATAAATTAATGGTTGAAACACAGATCCCTTGGACAAAATGTCTATCATTGATGCTTTTAAATATAAGAACAAAACCCCACAGTGAAACTGGATTATCACCCTATGAAATGTTATATGGTATGCCCTACTTACAGGGAACGCCACTTGGAAATAATATAGTTGAAGATCATGATATTCAACAATATATAATTATTTTGGGGAAAAGGTTAAGAGAGTTAAGGGAAATAGGAATGTTGGCTCAAACACCACCCTTGGGATTGCCATCCATCAGTTGAAGCCTGTGGACAGGGTTTTAATAAAAACATGGAGAGAAGAAACTTTATTCCCTCTGTGGGAGGGACCTTTTCTTGTTTTGTTAACCACAGATACCACTGTCCGAACTGCAGAATAAAGGGTGGACTCACGTAGTACGTCAGAGGTCCAGTAAAGGAGTGGAAAGTAACATCGGAACCGGGAGAAACTAAGCTCGGAAAGTAACATCGGAACCGGGAGAAACTAAGCTCACCATTAAATGAACCTAAAAGGGGAACAGGAACCTGCAAAACCTCTTCGAAGTGGATCATCTGTCCAGGACTTAAAGGAAACTGGTATAATTAATGTCAATTGAGGTCAGAGAGAGTCTCCTTACATAGTTCCACATACCACGGTAATGTGGTATAGCAAGTAGATATATTTAAAGTATTTTTGGGATTAGAAACTATTTTTTTACCTGAAACATAGGAAGTACTTGAGAATAAATTTATATCAGGTTTCGGCCAAATGTACTAAAAAGTTTGCATGGATTGGGGCACAATGACAATATTAAATAACAGAGCAAAGTCAACCTCTAAATTATAAATAGAAATTAACTTGGAACATAGCGTACAAGTATAAGGAACAATTAAAAGGGTTTGAAGCCCCAACTTTGATCTCAAATTGATCTGAGTCACCCCGATATTTAAGGGAAGAGGGCAAGACCGGAGTGGAAACCAGTACTGCGGCTATAAAAGTCTGCCAAGGGCTGCAACCCCTTTGGGCTGTGACTGCCGAGTACCATGGCCCTGTCCGGACCTCTTTTGATCATACTCGGGGGGAATCTCCTGATTTTAATAATGGCAAACAGTTGCAGCCAGTGTGTTGTAGCCACCAGGAGGGGAAGAGTTACTTCCCAGACCTTGGTTTATCCCACCATTTATGACTGTAAAGGTCAAAAGTTGGGAAGCTGTATTTATAACCAAACCCAGTATATTTTATGCAAAGAAAAAGACAAAGTTGTATGCTGTGATCCTAAGAATCTTCCTTATCAATATTGGATAGAGATGAGGACAAATTCAGAAGAAGGCAGATTGATTGGAAAAAGTGAAATAATAGCCAATCTGAGCACCCCAGTATCAATAACTTGACACATGTGATGTTACTGATGAAGATTCTTATTCAAATTGTGGAACTATGGAATGGAGAGCATACTATAGCAATCAAGCAAAATATCTGTGTCCAAGACCTCAAAATAGACAAAATCTACTGTCAGGATGTTATGCTAGTTGGGATTATGAAGGTTCAGTTGACAAGAGTTATCATTTTTGTACATCCTCTGGATGGAGTTGTGTCTGCTGGAGCACTAACCCTAACTGGGGACTCCCGAGAAAATGTTCAGGTACTGAATTACAAGCTGAAATAAGCAGGGGAACTTCACCACAGCCCTGTAATGCTAAAACATGTAATCCAATTAATATCACTATTTTAAATCCTGATGAATGGAGGGACAAAAAGGTGAGCCAGATAGGGCTCAAGATTTATGGGCGGGGAGAAGATCCAGGTGTAATTATTAATATGAAAATTATAGAAAAGACAAAAGAGTCAGTGCAGCGTCAACTATTGTAAAACTCATTTTATCATGAAATAGAGACAGGAGTAAAACAATGAGATTCCTACAATTGCTAAAATCCTACTTGTAAACTTGGCTGAAAATATTGCTAAATCATTGAATGTAACTAACTGTTATGTTTGTGGAGGAACTAATGAAGGTGAACTGTGGCCATGGGAAGCCATGGAAAACAAAATAACAGATTCTCAAATATGGGAAGCAAAGGAATATGGTAACAGGAAACAACAATGGGTACTTCAAACAAGTATAATTGGAAGGAGTTGTTGGAAAAATGTGGGAAATGGAACACAGGTAACCTGGAATGTGAAGGAGGATACCTATGGAATGAAACTAAGAAAGCATGGGACAAATGGGGAAGACCACTGGAGATGGCTTTTCAATTTAGAAATTGGACTAATGAGACAACCATATCAGATGGGTGGCCAACTCCGGACGGACACTATTGGATTTGTGGCAAATTAGCTTATGCATATTTACCAAAGAATTGGGTAGGATCCTGTGTCTTAGGAACTATAAGACCCAGTTTTTTCCTGTTACCCATAACTCGGGGAGAATGATTGGGAGTCCAAGTGTATGCTGAAGTCGATGAACTAAACCAAAAATGAGATAAATGGGGTCTACAAATAGGACAGTGGAAAGACAATGAGTGGCCACTGAAAGGATAATCACCTACTATGATCCTGCTACGTGGGCAGAGGACGGGTCCTGGGGTTATAGAACTCCAATATATATGCTTAATAGAATTATTAGATTGCAAGCTGTAGTAGAAATACTTGTAAATAAGACTGGGGATGCATTAGGACTGATTGCAAAACAAAATACAAAAATGAGAACCGCTTTATATCAAAATCGCTTAACTTTAGATTATATGTTAGCACAAGAAGGAGGAGTGTGTGGAAAATTTAACCTTAGTAATTGTTTAGAAATTGATGAAGGAAATGCTGTTAATGAACTTGTAAGGGAAATGAAGAAAATTGCACGTCCCAGTTCAAATGTGGAACGGGGCAAATTTGGGAGGAATATGGAGTAATTTCTTCAACAATAACTGGTTTACTAGGATAGGAGTAATTGTATTAGGGATATTTACCGGGTTATTAATTATCCCATGTTTAATACCTTGTTAGATTAATACATTTGGTTATACAAGGAGTACAAATATCGGCTGTGCCCATTGATCCTGAAGAAGGGAATGAAAAGATACATTCCCTGATGATTATAAAAACAAAAGAGGATCCTGAATTGATTCCAATAAAGCAAGTACTGACTCGATTAGAAACTAGAACATGAATCAATACTATAAAGAAAAAGATGGGGGATTGTGAGATGTGTACATCTGATTCGTGGAAATAAGGAATAGTACTGTGACCTCTCCTTGTATAACCACAGGCTAACAGTTAAAAATGCACTGTACATAGTTTTTTACATTTTTGCAAAAGACTTTCTGATAAACTAGCTCGAACCTGTTTTGTCACTAACTATATAGCGTTATAGAAAATGTCTAGGGCGCATGCGCAAAGGACTGAAGTCAGCCTGGAAACAAGCAGAGACCGGAGAAGATTCTAGAAGATGGAGAGAGCATGTGTTGAAGAAAACGCGCCTTTTTGGAATTTATTTGCATAGACCAACCTTTTATGAATATGTATTAGTACAGAGAATATAAGCCGGAAACGGAAACTGTACAGTGTGCGTGTTGGTAGAGCACAGACTCCCCGCACACCCAGTGCTGTTTGCTTACCTTTATTCGTTCATTAAATCGTTATTAAGAATCTGTCGTTGCTTATTCATCACAGCAACGTGGCTGGCCAGGTTTGCGTTCACATGCAGTGTCCCTGCCAAGCCCTTTGGATGTGTCTGCTGCAAGTTGTGCAGGTGTGTGCATGGCCTGTCTGAGCAACATGTCAGTTTGCCTGAAAATCCAGAAGGAATGACTTTGACTGGGCTTAAGTTATTACAGAATGGGTGTGATTTAGAAAGAAAAACTGATTTCTCTTTGCTCACAGGGTCCCTTGAGCAAAACTTTTGGAAGAAGAAAGAGAGATCTGCTTGATTTACAGTGATCCGGTAAATAAGTGCCTCTACTTTCCAGACTGCAAGCTGTTTTCTGCTAAGCAGCAGATACAGCTGTCAGTTTGGAACATTATTTGATATTGCCTGAGTTTCTCAACCACAGCAGAAGTGAAGTGCTTGCTGTAATATGGAGCATTTATGGATAATATTTGTAGAGTAATTGCCATGCAATTACTGCTCCACTGCCACAGATTTCAATCAGTTGTCATGTATCTTCCAGAAGAAGTCCTGTTGGGGACAGTGTGATGAAAACATCCGCAAGCATTTGGGAAAATGATGTGAGGTCAGTTGGTTTGATTGGACTTGATGTGGGTATTCAATACGCTGCAGTGCCTGGTGCTGAGAGAGTTTTCATTTCTAATATGAGAAGTGGGAATCCTCTCAGATGAATAATTAGTGGGAGGCTGGAGTGCAATTACCAGTATTTGTGGTATCTGGAGAGAGACAAGAATATCTTGTCCTTTGGGTGACTCCATGTGTTGTGCTTTGGAAAAGGAATGAAAGCCATGTCCAACATACTGCTCATTTTTTCTTGCTTTATAGCATATTTTTGATAAGCATTCTTACCCTTTACTTGAAAGGTGCAGCCTTTTCTCTACATTTGTGGAAATCAGGTTCCTGATGGCAAATCCTACTGAACTTTCATTTCACCCCTCTTAGGGTGGTCAGGACGCCATGGCCTTATCGTCGCAGCTTTTCTATCTGCTCCCGGGTGCTGCTTTATGTCCCCTGCCTGCAGCATGGCTCTGCTGCCCAGGACATGCAGGCAGGCTTGTTGTTGGGACTGTGGCTGGTTGAGCGGGTGCCCTGGTCAG
>JARCZZ010010717.1:0-28176 GCA_030323915.1 Brotogeris chrysoptera
AAGGCCAGGTTGGACAGAGCCTTGGGTGACATGGTTTAGTGTGAGGTGTCCCTGCCTATGGCAGGGGGGTTGGAACTGGATGATCTTGAGGTCCTTTCCAACCCTAGCTCTTCTGTGATTCTATGATAATGAATTACAGTTATCTAGCACATCATCAAAAATGTAAGGAGGCAAGGGCTAAAAACTGGTTCTCTGTGGTACACACCTAGATATGAGAACTGTCGCAAAAGGATTTCTCAAATCATTTTGAGACATTAGTTAAAGACATTCTCAACTGATTTCCGATGGGTGGCTATAATTTGCATCATTCTACTATTTTAAGAAAGGATTGTGTAATATCAAGGAAGTCACAGACAGAAATGCACCACATCAATACTGCTGCCTTTGTGAATCAAACCTGAAATTTTACTACAAATATCCAAATGAAATTTGGGGGGGGCCGGGACAGGACAACACAACAACAACCAAAAAAAAAAAAAAACCCTTCATAATTTCCCCAATGTGAAGAATTAGTTAATGATCTACCAATTTGTTTTACTGATAATACTACTTTATGGGAAAGAAGAAAATTGAAGTAAAGCTAAGAAATTACAGCTCTCCTAGTCAACTTGTTTACATTTTTAAAGCCCAACAGCAAAATATCTGCCTCCTTCCTGTTCCCTGAAGCTTCCTCAGTATTTCAAGTCTTAATTCAAAATTAGCTGAAGCCAACCAGCAGCTAGGGGATGCCTGCACATGAAGCAATCCATACCTGGCAATTAACAAGTATAGTTTGCTGTAGACCAACACATGTTCTTCCAATCCAGGCACAATGTCAGCGGTGTGTCCCAATACCACACTCAAAAATGAGAGATGCACTGTTAGTAGGACCGGGGTTTTGAGGAGTTTTATGATACTACACACAAAAGAAGTCATCAGGTTTTTCCACTGAGACTCAGCTTTCTTCTCAGAACTGTATCAAAACGCTGTTGTTGGACAGTGGAACCCAACATGACACCTGTGGCAATCTCTGTATAAAATGCTTCCCACTGCACACCCAAACAATAAACACAAGAAAAGACACTTTAGGTAGGACATTTTCTGTACCTAATGACCAGAAATAACCCAGAAAGCTGGTTTCAGAACCAGTTAGGCACTCTGCAGTTCTGTTTCATTTATTTTTAAGAGTGCAAGCCAAACAGTTCCACCCCAGGGGATCTACAGTCCTAACCCATGCGAGATGGTCAAAAACTGGAGAATTTTTGACCATCTGAGAATTTGGAGAATTGTTTCACTTGGACATCGGAATCCAAGTTTATGTACTCAGTCTCTTTGTTCAGCCACGTTCCCTTTCAACACTGAGGAAGAGGAGAAGATTTAGATTACAGTATCAGTCTCTCAGCCTCCAAGTTAGTATTTTCAAGTTCCATGATGAAATTCCCTCCTTGCCCTAACATTTTGTCTGATCTCCAGTCTTGGATGAACAGCTCAGTTCATCAGAAGAGCCATTTGTTAAACTGTGTCTTCATTTAATCTAATTGTAATTACAGCTCCTGTGGCAACCCTCCCAGGCATCCCCATCTTATTAATTCCTTGCCAAGCTTCACTCATCAGTGACCACATTTTACTGTTTCAAGTGCTTCTCAGTTTCTGTATATACCTTCAAAAGGTACCCTGACCTCCTTTCCAGGGACTGAAATTTCTTTTTCCTCTGCTTCCTACTTTCTAATCTCCTAAACTTCGTAATTCTTAACCTGCTCTATGTGGTTTTGAAATTCCTGTTATCCTGTGTTCGTCTTTCCATACCTCACACTTCCACCAAACAGATCCTTAAATTCACATACCTATGTCTCTGAATTAACATCAAACACTGCCTAGAGCTCTCAGCCAGCTGAAGTGACCCAAAGAAATGTCTCTCAACTGGTCTGTTCTTAATCCATGAAAACAGATCCTTTTCTTATATACAGGAAGCACAGTAGGTACTTCAGTTGTGATTTAAAAAGAAGAATCCAAAATATTATGGGCATTATAGGGGAATAAAGATACCTGATAAGGATACCTGAACAAACCAAGACTACTGTACCTAAGTACCAGAAGGCAGGGGCACAGAGATCATGAAACAATGGATGGGATCTTGAAGATGCCACCACAACCAGCCCATCTGTGGAGTAAAATACTAAGCAACTGCCACAGCCATGAGTTTTTCCACATGAGGATTTGGGTTTCACTTCATCATGTAGTATTCCCCTCCCATATGATACAAATGCTCCCGTGAATATGCTGCATTCTTTCATGTAACACTACTTCCATTTTTTATCCTACACTCAAACCGGTCATACATAAACATGGGACATTTCTGTGATGGAAGGACTTCTCCGGACAAGGCCCCTGATTCCCCACTGCTGTTCTCAGTGCACAAGGAGAAACCCTCAAGACCAGCTCTGGGGTCTTGAGGTGTTCTACTATGCTGCAGCCTCCACAGAGACCTGACATGAAGGACAGAAGGTCCTCAGAGAGCCTCAATAATTCTAACACAGGTTTGGGGTGTTTCATCATTTGCTTGAGGTTTTTGTGAACACACAAACACCTGTACAAATCAGAACCCAAGAGCCAATATTTAGAAATTCAACAGGAACTGCCAGACTGGATTAGGTTTCTGATCTGAACAATTTACCACTTATCTCTCAAGTAAGCAGCAAGTGACGTATTAGGGAAAAACTTGATCTTGTTGGATCATGAGCTGCTGGTTAATAACAAAACTTTAATTACATCTTAATGCAGAAGTTCAAATAAGTGCTCCCAGTGTTTATCACAATTAACTGTACAATTCTGCTTACTCTTATGATTTACATCAATAAGTCTGTCAGTCTTTAAAAATGCTTTGTAAACAGAGCTGAAAAACCACCAGGCAGCTAAAGCAAAGAACAGCAATGCTGGAAATACTCTTAATGAATGGAAAGGAGAGGCTTTTACTTTTGAAACACCATCTCTTTACCAGGGGAGTTTAACACCCAGACTGTATAGCTGGGGATTAAGTCAGTAATAGGTAACCACAGTGCTTCTCAGAAAACCCAGCTTAAAAGCAACAAATTAATCCCTATTTTGGGTGCCTAGAATTGCTATCCTTTACAACAGGAGAACGGAACTTTTTCCAGTGCTGTACATCAGGAGAGCATTTTTGGTTTCTTTCACAAACTCTCTGAAAGCTCTGAAGAAAAAATGTCCATGAATATTTGCAGGTAAAGGTTAACCCAAGCACAGAGGCGGGTCTGACAGCTCACTGCTGAACACGATCTCCCAAAACGCTCACCTGACCAGCGCCCTGCTCCAAGCATGAGAAAAAGGCTGACACTTGCTCAGAGCGGATCCAGACTTTGTGCCAGGACAGTGCACAGGCAGGAGAACCGCTGTACAGGCCACAGAGCGCCAGCAGAGCTTCTCTGCCTGGGCTTCAGACAAAACCAGTAGCTCCCAGTACTGCTCTCTAGTTTTAGACTGAGTAGCCTGCTGGATCCTGTTGGAGTAACCAGGCAGCAAATCCTACAAGCACCCTCAGAAGGCTCACAAAAGTGACATAGGACCCGTGTATTTTTTCCTGCATTCACCTGTATCTTACCTCCAAGATGCGTGCTGTACCAAATACGTACATGTGCGATTACTACAGTCCTGTTGGGCTTTCCCCCTCCCCATTTTCTGATATATACATATATATAAAAATAAATAAAAAGCAAAACCAAGACAAAATTTCCCACAGCCCCATCCTAAGAAAACCTGAACAGAGTACTGGACTGAATAAAGGCCCTACTGCGCAGCGCTGAGAGCATCTCCATAACTGATGCTGAACACATTTTTCTCCCTCATGTGGGAAGGTCTATGGGAGGCTCAAAAATGTAGCAGGAGGAACAAGAGAGGATAGCTTAAAAAGAAAAATTAGTGGGATGACTCTGCCAAGTATTAACGTAAATCTTACTGAATGGGCTCAGATTTATGCCAGACAGAAACAACTTTCCTTCCCATTCTGAGTTCTCACTACACTCCATCACCTGAGGTGTGCCAGGGCAGCTCACATGTGAAGCAGATGTCTAGCTAGTCTTTGCTGCTGGAAAAGGATACCCAATGGTGATTTCCAATTTTCAGGGCTGTTTCTCTTTTAGAAGGCAGAAAGACCCAGAAGCAATTGCTCACCCTGCAATATTACAGCTGGGTTTCTGAGATGGAGAGCAGTACCAGGCTCCTTTATAGCGAAATGCAGAGAGGCTTTCAGCAACCACTTCCCTAACAGAGACTTTATAGATTCAATACACTAAAACAGAATAGCCTTGTACAACCATCACCATTATGACTTTTTGGGATAAACCAAAAATATAGATTCACATGGTAATTTTACTTTTTATATGTATTTTTGAGTTTCTTGTGTCAGCTAGTTTATACTGCAGCAGTGCTACTAAAAGAGCCATTACTTTGGATATCACAGCTGAATATTGTACAAAGACAAATACTGATTTTGTGGGTGCTCTCCAGATGGACAACGCCAAACCTTGTCCATCAGAGGAGGAACACGTATCAATACAAAGCAGGAGGCAAACTTCACATCTGTCACTCCCTATTTCCACATTTACAGCACTTGCAGTTTCCATTATTGAACGGGCAGAATCCAGAATACACAGAAGTACCAGGGTTTAAATAAATTCCACATTAATACCTGAAACCCAACACAGCAACATCTGTGACTGGTGCTCCTAAGCACAGCTAAAATGCAAATAAGGCTTAAATGTATTTACTTTTACTGGCAGTTGGTGAAATTTAGATAGTTTATCTCTTGCTGAGAAAATTGGGAGGGGGGAAACCTACCTTTCACTCACAGACTTCAAACACTTTCTTACTCAAGGCCAATTATCTCAAGCAATAAGGGATTAAAAGCTCATTAATGATGTTAGGCCAACTCCTTTTATTCCAGCACAGAAAACCAGACTAAGGGATCTGCATAAGCAAAGTGGCTTTAGGGATCTCAGCAGCCATTAAAACATGGTTTTTTTTTTACTTCTCATTCCCAGCAGTAACTACTAAAGGACAAAGACCTATGGCAGTAAGGATAACAATAATAACAAAGCAAAGATCAGTGCAAATCTTAACAACAATAATTTAGGGAAAATAAAAGTAACAAGAGAAGGCAGCTATATGCTTCCAAATAGAGGTTGACTACTCTCCTTTGAAATTTTCCTGGCAGATCATCCTTCACAAAATAATGCACAGGATCCTTCCAAAATTGAAAAGCTAAAGCTAAAACCAGACCCTGACCACAAAAGTACAATTTAGCAACTAATGGAGCACAAAAGAGACAAACAAACAGCACATGAGGGGAAAGAGAAGAAAAAAAAATAAAGAAGCCCAATTCTGACTCAGTTGGAGCAAACCACTGGCAAAAAAAACAAACCAGAAAAGATCCTTTTCAGGTTACAACTATAGGTATTAGACGGTTTGGAAAAGCTACTAGAACTATCTAGTTTTCCTGATAAATAATATACATTTTTGAACATAAGATCATACAAATCAAAGGCAGCTCATGATGCTGCTAACATACTTAAAATTGAGCAGATGCCTAACAGCTTTAGGGCCAGGATATAAAATAGAGGGAAGAAAAAAGAAGAAAAAAAAAGATAGATACCTTCAAACATATTATTAAACTACAAACCAAGATGGGAGCTCATAGAATCACAGAATCATAGAATAGTTAGGGTTGGAAAGGACCTTAAGATCATCTAGTTCCAGCCCCCCTGCCATGGGCAGGGACGCCTCGCACTGAACCATGTCACCCAAGGCTCTGTCCAACCCGGCCTTGAACACTATCAGGGACAGAGCATTCACAATAAGGGCTTATTATTTTAAAAGGTTTTATTCACCAAAATATAGTAAGAATAAATGCAAAGCAATTTTATTTCATTCCAATGTTGAATGCACAGACCACAAGACACAGGAAAAAACCCACAATATTATGGAGTACAAATTCAAGTAGCATCAAAAGATCACATATTTTATCAGCTGCAGGGGAATTTACTTATTCCTTAAGAGATGAAAGAACTAAGAGATGTATCAACAAAAATATTTGAAGAAAAGTATCTATGTCTCTTAAAAAAAAAATAAAATTAATAATAAAATCTGGCTTTTAGGCAAGGAAAAAACCAGTTTCTGAAGGCAATGGATTGCCTTGGGTTTTTCGGGGGGGGGGGGGGGGGGGGGTGTCTGTTGAGTTTGGGTTTTGTTTTAATTAAGTCACTTGTGTTACATTAAAGAATTTAAGACCATAATTTTATTCTTTTGATACCAAAGAAAAAGAAATTTTTCACTGCTTTGCAACCATGAGCTGACACACAGCAAGGCGCATCTCTTCAGAAAGGCAGAACTGAGGAACCACTGCTGGCATTTGAAAGAACAGAAGAAACTGCAGTTCCAAGATTGCAGCTCTCGTACCATCACTATCTGCATGCAACTTCCTAAAACACCAGAAATACTTTTGCACATACTTTCAGATTAGTCATAACAAAATACGCAAGTGTATGCATTTTGCTGGGTGTTTTGTTTGTTTTATTGAAGTTATTTTACCAAGAATTGCCAAGACATGTGGAAGCTCTTTTTGACCTGTGGAGTACTTGCGCAAACCCCTCTAGCTTTTCATGTCACACACAGGGTTTTCTGCAGTACCAAGCCTTCCAAATCCAGGGTAAAAATTATATTAATTCATTTTCCTTACTGTAATTTATCTGATAGAATCTAGAGAGGTGCAGGTGAAAAACTCAGATAGAAGTGGAAAAATCTAACTCCAGCAAAGCTATTCAGTAACTGCCTCCTTAAAATTTCAACTCCTCAGAGAGGAACTCAGTTACAAAACTAAAAGGAACAAGCCATAAAGTTGTCTTCATGAAGAAAATAGGTCTGTGTGCTTTGTTGTTATTATTAAAATAAAACAATGACCAGAACAGAAAGAATGAATAAAAAAGCAGCTGTGTAAATCAAAGAAGTTAAAAGAAAATTAGTTCAAAATAGGAGCAAGGAGTTCTTTTCCTGTCCTAAGATTAAGCTTTGGTTTGCTTGCGTACTGTATCAATTTTCATCTTCTCGGGAGTGCAAGATGGGTAAGACATAACAATTTCCTCTCAATTTCAGATGCGTATACATACTGCAGAGCGCATGCTTCTTTCTGACTACTGGGACCACTGCTCAGCTGTTTCTACTACAATAAAACCCAACATTTATTTACAATCTTAATTTTATATCTTGCGATGATGAAATAGTGATCAGTAATATTTCTAATTTTGTAGGCAATTTAAAATCATAGCCTTAAATTCTGTAGAAATAAACAAATTACATTTTAGTAAGATTTTTTAACAAGGAAAATTAGAACTTTTTAATATGCTAGATACATGAGAAAGGTCAAGTATAAAGTATGTTTTGCACTTATGCTAAGAGGGAAATATGCTGCCATTTCATTACAGATAATAACTTCCATGATTTTATAGCTATCTTATCTTCTCACACCTTATTTTTAGCCAAAATCAAGGAGAGAAAATAAACTGGTCTGTTTTGGTTTTAAATTGTTTTCTCTATTTTGAGTAATCCACTCCTTTAAATTATTAACTTCAAAATAAGAGGCAACTTTTTTCTACAGCTTAATCAACAGCAATTAAATTCTGGTTTCACTTCAGTAGCCTGGTTTCAAGCACTTGGCCAGTGACTTCCTCACTTTACTGGCTCAACTTTGTTTAAAACATGGACCAAAAATATGCTGCTCAAATAATATTCATGCTACAGAAATTACAGTATTACAGTAAATCAGGCCTGATGAATTAACTGGAATTTTAAAGAAATATTTTAAAATTTTAATATGCTTGATACCATTTTCCATCTTGCCTTTTTCCTCTTTGTTTCTAACTGTTTTTAAACTCTAAACCTTTGCTTGATCCCTGGTGGAACCTTGAGGATATTTAGGCAGTGCTCCTCCATCCCAGGAAGCTGCTCAGCCTGACAATCTGCTCTCTGACTCTGCAAAAGCCTCTAGTTCACACCCCCAATAAATGTAATTCTCTCCCTTCAGCAGCTGTGTGATTTTCCATGGACCAACCTTCCTGAACCAGACACCACTAAGGAATGTGTTTGAGAAAGCTGGAGGAAGTCATGATCAGGACTCTTCACAGGACTTCTTTACATATACAGAATTTCCTTTTAGCATGAAGTTATAACACCTAAGTGCTAATTCAGCTGCCCCATGCATTCAGTCCTCAGCATCCCCATCCTCCTAGGAACTGCTATATTGGAGGTTTGATGACCTGCACACCCACTTAGCAGAAGCAGCAAGACACGGGACCTTTAAGAAGAGAAACACCAACCTGCGAGTTGTTTGGTTCATTTTTGTTTTGTTTGCTTATGTAAGATAGCAGCCAAAATGCAGAGAATGACTAAAAAGCAATCCTGTAAATTAAAATAGATTACAGCCACATACTCCAGTAGATGTACTAAAAGGTCTCTGCAAGACGTGTTATATGCTGCAAGTATATTCCACCTGCAGGAAGCTTAAGACATTGTTACTGCCCTTCTCTGCACAAATAGAAAACAGTGAACTCATGTAATCAGAGAGCAACCACACAGGGATCACATGTGAATTCTACTTCAAGCTTCAGAAAGCTTCCCGTAGCTAAATAAAATGATACACATGGATGAACTAATGAAAGCAGAAACCATGACAGAGTAGGCGGGCCAAAGCCAGAATGTCAAGATGAACTCAACATCCACTGACTCTGCATCCTAGGGAAAGAGAAAGCTGGTAAGTAAATAGCCTGACAACACAGCTGTCTTTAGGGCTAACCAAGTGCACCAAGCATGGTTGACAGGCAGTAGTTCACACACGCTTTCCACACACTGTAGGAAGCACCAAGGCTCTGAGAAATATGGGCAGCAACTGCTTTACCTTTCAGAACTTCACCATATCATGCTTTCACAGAGAAAAGCCTGTCCGCCTCCTCCTCCACCCATGCAGGAGCTAACTTTGCTGCTTAAGCCAGCACAGACAGTCCGTACCCAAGACATCCCATCCCAGGGCAGGATTTAGACAAACCTCAACACCCCCAGAATGAGAAGGAAAAATTTATGTTCACATACTCTCAACAGGTGGTCAATGTGAGTCCTGAAGTAATGGCAGATCCTAAAAGGTTCTCAAGATCTCCCTACCCATTCTGCTTAGTCCCTTTATCCCCCACTTTGCTATTGTGAGCCCAATTAAAAAACAGACTCTCTGGAAAGAAACCATTTGGCGCAGTTTTAAAAGCCATACATTAATCAAAGTTAGTTGTGCCTCTTCACAGTTAACCAATAAGCACAGGATCAGACTCAGACAAGTGCTTCAAATTTAAATGCAGACATGTCTGACAAAACAAAACAGCATTATCAAAAACTGCTTATCCTGTCCAACTACTGACCCAGACTCCTAAATACCATGCCAGTGAAGGTATTTTGACTATCCAGATACACTCCATCCAGTCTCAGAAACCCTCACCCCTCATGAGCTGCTAACATTACAAAAGCAATGCTCACAACAGCTGAGCTAGCTCAGTTCCCTCCCTCCACCCATCCTATCATTATCCTCCTCTGCAGCAGAAATCGCCCTTTTAAGGCAGGGGGCATTTCAAATGGCAATGTTTCTTTCACAAAAGCAGTCTTAAATGAAAAGAGATGTCAGCTGTTTAAGAGAATCTATCATTGTATTTAAATTAACATTCCCTCTCTGACAGGCAACACAACTGTGGGTACCTGCAAGGGATACATCAAACACTCCCTTTGCCCACTGTAGGCCAAGGGCATCCAAAGAAGAACTTAAACTGCTGCCAGTTTCAAATCACTTGTAAAAAGGACCCAAATACCTGAAGCTGTTAATCACTGGAGAACAATGAACACTCATTAGGCATTGCTTCCTGACAAATGATATCTTTTTAAGTTTTATCAAGACAAAGTATATCTTTAAAAGACGGTATGGCCCCACCTTTATTCTTTCTACCTACCATGTTTACATTTCCATGCAAGACTTTACCACCTATCCTCCCTTAAGATTAATGACTAAATCTCCCAAACATCTTTGGGAGACTCATGATTATAATTCAACTATTATATGCACGCCTGTTAAGCACTGAGTTAAGGCAAATGTAACACAGTTCTACACGCCTTCGATAGCAACAACCAGCAAACAGCCACACACAGAGCTGAGAACAGAACAACAAAAACACCCAAACCAGCTTCTTGGGGTGAATAGTCACATTAAATGCAAGAAGAAATGATGCCTTTAATGCTGTAGAGGAAAGAGCTACACAAAAAAAAGCCCAATGATTTCTTACCAATAAGCCAACAGAGTCCCTCTGCAAGGACCTCTACACTCTGTGAAGAGAAACAGCACCTGCCTTTCTGGAATGTCTCAAAATTCATTTTTCTACACAGGCTGCAAATCCAGCTGTTCATACTAACCTGAAAATGCATTTCATTTAGCTTTCTGTAAACATGCAGCCAAATCTTCCTCACCTCTAAGAACCTTCCATATACACTATATTCATGTGGAAGACACAAAAAGGCATGGGAGAAGAGTAATCCAACATGCCAAAATATCAAACATGGCATCAAAAATGCCATTTTTGACAGATCAGTTCAGTAAATGCAGCATTTCTGGCCACCAGCACTGTGGGCCAGCTCAAAGCTCTGAGGAGTATCCCTGACTGCATCTTGCACGATCATTTCACTATCTTCAGGAGCAAGGAAGTCAGTATAAACATACATAGCAACACAAAGAATAACAGACTAGGGATAGCACTGGAAGAGGCTGAGGGTTGGTCACTGCTTATCTTCTCTCTGATGCAACAAATGTCACATTTTTTTACTGCCTGCTCATGATGTACTGACCAGCATCAGCTGAACCGCTTTCTTAGCATCCCACTGTCTCAAAAGTGAGCAACTGTGAGAGATCTGTGATGCTAAATGCACTAGTCCCGTAATATGGCTACCTCTTGACACAGCATAGAGGAACTTTGCCATCCTGTGCCCCACAGTTCTGCTGGTAGTCACTGACTCAGAGATAAGATGTTAGTCCTTTGCCTAATGCCCCCACCCTTTCTCATGTTTCCAAGTAAGCAAGTCCCCTCTTCAATCTTTCCTTGGGATTTGATAAGAGCAGGATGGAAACAGTAACCACAAAACAGATTTGCCCCTGACCTCCAGTCCCGACTGAAGGAGAAGCCAGGAAGCAACTCCTTTGCTCACCCTCCTGTATGTTCTTTACACCGGAGACACAGTCAAGCTGTGGCTTCTTGGCAGGGCATTCTCCATCTACCACAGGGGAAGGCAAGCTTTGGATGGATCTTCAAGCAGCTGAGAAGGTCCTTGCAGGCACTATCTACCATGCTGGATAAAATTAATTACTCTAACGCTTCAGTGAAGGAATTTAGAAAGCTAGAGAGCAGAATGGAAACCTCTCTGTACCAAACCCTGAAATTTTCCCATAGTCTATCTGGAAGGAAGCAGTCTATCCCACTGTACACAAGGAGCTCCAGACAGCTCAGACCTCCATGTGATGGGGACATTTCCTGCAGGCCAGCTGCAGGGAAACATGTAAGAAGGCAGATCTAGGTCTCAAAAAAATGCCAACAAGCTAAATATTATCCAACAGATGAAGATACCGATTTTGCAGAGCTGGTTAGGTGGGAACAGAGTCAAAAGGTGTTTGGCTTTCAGTGGAGCCATTCTGCTATTTTAAACAGAAAACCAGAAAGGACTCCAGTATTTCAGACAAGCCCCTCTTGAACAGAGTCTCTAAACGAGAAAACGGAGAGGGAGTGGGAGACAGATGATGAATGATGCTATATGGTGCTGCCTGTATAAACCTGCCCTCCAGTCTAGCAAACCACAGCTTGGAGAAAAACATGGTGGCATGCAGTGTAGAGACCCCTTCATTATAATTAGACAGACTGACTTAACCTGACAGAAAGATTACTATCCTTGGCTAGGCCAAATGGAAAGGTCAGACAAATGATCTCTCCAATACCTCTTCCATAGGTACACTCTGTGATGAGATTTGGGGAAGGTGTGGTAAACTGTCTTCTGCTGGTTTTCAACTACTGTCAGCATCAAGTCTGCCTTGTTTACCTAATCCCATTAAAAGCAAGGTAGCATCTGGTTTTATAGATCACAAATGCAAAATCCTGAACAAAATACCCTGCCCTTCTCACTGACTGCTGCATCCACCAAACCTTGCCAAGTGTTCTTGTTGCTAGGAATCTTTCAGAAATTGGGAACTATTCTAAATACTTGAAGAAATACAAAATCTGAAATCCTAACAAAATGGTGAAGTGTGAGAAATCTGAAGTATCAAGGTTACCTTGCACTGAAGAACAGTCTTCATGAATATGGAGATCCAGTCATTTTGCATTGTCCTCAAACAGCATCACCTTGGGTTGATGCGACTCTTTTCATTCACAGCCATAAACAAGAAGCCAGGTGCCAAACATGAGTAAAGGTGGCAAGCATATTTGTTTTCCCAGCTGCAGAGTGGTCGGACAGTTGCTGATGTCAACGAATTATGCTGGCAAACTCTCTTACGGCCTTGCTAACAGGAAGAGCTATTCTCTCCAACATGGATGACCTGTGTACTTCTACCACAGACCTCTGCTGATGGAACTGTGAATCACTCAGACACCTCACGCTATATTCTTAAATGCATTCGAAGTTAAGCGTTGCCAATGAAAACGACCATTGCATCTTCTGGAGACAAAGATGAAGTAGGTATTAGCAAGCCAATGTTCTCATCTTTGAGCTACCCTTCCTTCTCAAAGATTTCTTCTGGTGTTAGGGGGATGGACAGTGTGTGTTTCAAAGGGGATGCACAACCTACACTATTCCCCTGAATGGGTATCTTGCATTGAAAGCGAGCTCTAGGGTGGAAGGCAGAAATGGCACAGGTCATATAAAGTATCTCTTGTGTTTGACACTGGTCTCCAAAAACATGCACAACATGCAGGGAACAAAAGAACATGCTCTGCTTAACCCCTTCCTGCGCAAGTCCACAGGACACCTCCCTCACTGACTGCACTACATAAAAAAAAAAAAAAGAGGAATAACAAAATCACCTACCCAGCAGAATGTCTCCTGAAGGATGAACACTGGATAGTTATACTGCAAGTGAGGACTACATCAGAGACAAGGCTGGTACCAACAAGATATTAAACTCAACAGAATAGACTCTCAGTTCCTCCTTGGCTAAAGAGATGCTGGGTACAGCCTTCATGCTAGCTGACGGCACACTGAAAGGTTGCTATCAGTCTTCCTTTGGCTCCTCTGAAGACCTAACTTAGGAGGGCAGCTCTCTTCAGAAGAACTGGAAAAGAAATCAAACCTTATTTTTAAGATTCTGAAGACTACCTTATTTTGGCAATGAGACAGGGAGAACCAGACATAGGGAGAAGTATTCTATTCCAGTCACAGAACCTACAATTAACAGAAAATTAATGAGCAACAGGAGGTAAAATTTAAAGCCAAACAGGTTTGATGTTCCATGACAAAGCCCAAATACTTAATAAGAACAAACAAACAAAAACCTAAACAAAACAAAACAATCCATACACAAAGTTTAAAAATGGAAAAGCACGGCCTTCCCCCAACTCCTGAATATCTTAACAGAGAGTGCCCACATGTCACTGAGCACCTTTGTTCTCAGCAATACATATACCCTACTAACTGTACCCTCAAAGAAAAACATGCAATTTCTGAGAAGAGAAACTGCACAGCAAGAAGAATCTCAACAGTTTTGGTCTGATGCCATTCTAAACACTCTTCATATGGAAAACAAGCGTAGGCAGAGTTCAGGCATGGCTACAGCAAACACTGCTAACCAGAAGGCTTTTATCTGGAGCGGAAGAGCAGAATCCCCAATGTGACAGATGTTTTATGGTAATTTATATGTGTAATCAATGTATATTCACCAGGAACAGCAGTGCTGAATCAGGGATGGCCAATCTAATCAGTCTGCAGCTACCAAAACATGTTCATATAAAGTTGGGAGTATGGATTAAAAACTACCATAGATGTAACTGTACTCTAGTATTAAAACAGAGCCTTAACACTCCATTCTTAACCTGCTGACTTTAAGTAGCAGAACGCTTTACCCAGTAAGTTCTCACTGGAATGGGTTGCCCAGGGAAGTTGTGAATGCTCCAACACCGGCAGCATTCAAGGCCAGGTTGGACAGAGCCTTGGGTGACATGGTTTAGTGGGATGTGTCCCTGCCCATGGCAGGGGGGTTGGAACTAGATGATCTTAAGGTCCTTTCCAACCCTAACTATTCTATGCTTCTGTGATCTGTGAAATCAGACAGACATTAAGAATTACTTACAAAATATCAAATGAAAGTTCTCAACAGCCTTTGACTGAAGGAGAAAATATACTCCAGAGCTCAGGGAATAAGGCACTGACCACACAGCAGGGCCAAAACCTGACTCCAGCTGGACAGAGACCCACATCTGTAGCAAAATTAAAATCAAAAACATTCACAAAAAATCCCAACAAACCCAAAACAACAGAAAACGCAAACTTTTTTTTTTCCCTTTCTCCTTTTCCAAAAATGTATTGGAGTAAAAGAGTCTGTGTGCCACAATCCAATTTCATTGCTCATTATTTTCGTGCAGCCGCACTCAGTGGCAAACCAGTACGGGTTTCTTCCAAGTTAATGCCCTTTTCTGGTGCAGAAGATTAAAAGAAAGATCCTAACAGAAGAGAGAGAGACTGAGCAGGTGATTCAAGACGGAATGAAATTTCCATGATATTCAACAGAAATGCATCTCTTGTTTACAAGTGGTTTCTGCTATTAATTCGGTATGTTTCTCATCCCTGTGCTTACTTTTAAAGAAAGCTATTGTAGCACTGTTCACAATCCTGCTTGGAAAAAACCAAAACAAGACAGCTTTAGAATTGCTGCACAAGATTATATTTGATCATCACCTCTCAGGGAGGACAGACATCCAACTATTAATCCTGCAGAAGCAGCCTGCAGAGGGCTGAGCACATACATGATCCTTCAGCTCAGCTGCCAAACAAGAGCATTCAAAAAGACAGTCTACATAAACTGCCCTTTGTGCCTCTTCCTGAAAATCGAAGATTAGTTAAAACGCTGTTCAGGGCACTTGCATTAAAAAATACAAAAATTCAAGTCCTGTGTACTTAGAGAAGGAGGCAGAGTATGTAGTAGTGAGGGGAAATCTTTTGTTCCACAGCAGAGTCAACAGGCTGACAGTGAGGATCCTCAGAAGACAACTTAAAATTTCTTTTCACATGAAAGCAGTGGTGACCTCACATCTCTCGCCATGATACAGGGTATTATTTCCCCTAAATCTCTCCACCAGACCTATTCCAAGTCACTAATAAATACTCAAATAAAAAGCACATGCAGGAAATGAGCAGGCTTTACGCAACCTGGTCTAGTGGAAGGTGCCCCTGCCCATGGCAAGGGGTCAAAACCAGATCATCTTTAAAAGTCCTTCCAACACAAATTATTCTATGATTTTATGAAATCCCAGTAAAATACAGCTAAAGTAAATTACCACACTTTAATGTACTGCTTGTTTTTTAAGCCCCTTCAGGACATCAACATCTACATATACATACAACCTAACGACTTGATGATCTGATGTAACCAAATCCCACATCTAACCAGAACAGGGCAGTCCTACACTATTCCAGGTACCCCCAGAAAATATCAGGGGCTGCAGAAACACATGCTTATAGAGCTGAGGATGTGAACTTGTTATCACAACTGGCCTCCTACAAATTGGACTAAAAGGCCCTACTGAAAAGCTGCAGGTTCACTAACAGGTCATGCTGACATGAAAACCCATTCTGGGAAAGATCTAACCACATGATGGGAGTTTACCTGGGATGGCATCTGACTGGCCACTTCCTGGTGCTGGAGATTAAATTCCATTTACAGTTCCCAGCGACATTTTTAATTTTCTGCTCTAAGATACTGGTCAACTGGATCTTTCTGCATTAAGCACACACAAAACATCTATTTCAGCATGACCCTACAGATGCATAAACAGATTTCCATTCTTTTTAAATATTGCTTTGAGACTGTCATGTCTATGTCCAAGGAGGGCAAATAGAAATCTTAACAGGAAAGCCAAATTAAAACCTCACTCCTGTAGACTTCACCTTTGCAGCACTGAGGGATATGATGTTAAGGATGCTAATCACTAGGCAGAAAGTAGGGACAAAGAAATATTGTCAGCATATTATGAAGTTCCATTGAGTTCCCAGTCTGAGTTAATACAACCACTTTCAAGTCAGTAATTTAAGATAGCTTAATACAACACTTTGAGAGATAAATTGTGTAAGGATTTTAATGGAAATTGTACTTCCAAGACTGCTAGATTCAAGCTTGGATCTACATCCACATGCTGTGAAGAGGTAAGAAAATAGTTTATTCACAGATGGTTTCTCCCCCACCCTAAGCTTCATCAAATGCATACAATCAACCATTGTGTGCCATGTGACAGACAAGAGAAATAAAACCTACAAACACTAAGAAAAACACATTTCAGTTTTAAGCTTCCATAATAGTAAAGAAAAAGTGGGTAGATTTTTAGAAAGGCCTTAAATACTCTTCTGTAACCTAATAATGGCACAAATATTTGCTTAACCTCAGCCTTCTACATCCAAAAAAGAACCAATTACTCTAAGAGCTACCAAGTGCCCCAAGAAGAATTTGAGGCATGAACCACCACCACCAAAAAGTATCTGAGGAAGAGGCAGATCTCCCACAATCAGAAAGGCTGCCTCATTCAGACATCCTAAAAACAACTGTGCTGGAGACACTGGTGACTCATTATTAGCAATGGAGCTGAAAAACCACTTGAAGAGGTGAGAGGAAAAACCCATTTTCATTTAAGAGCACTCTCTAGCAAACCTTGCCCGAGCTCTGCAACATAACAATTGGATATTCACTAAGAAATGCATTTTATAAACGCTACTGACAGCAGCCCTCAGCAAGCACAAGACTTGCTATCTGTGCTAAGAAACTTACTAGGGACCAAGAAAAATAAAAGTAAAATGTTTATATGTTAAGTCCTTTCAAGAAAGAGTTTACCTTAGTTACCTTTAAAATTAACATAACATCAATGACTTTTAAAAATGAGTTTGCTTTGCACATTTGTCATAACAGCCAGTGCCATCTGATTCAGTATTCCCTTGATACAGTTCCTCCCTCTTGCAGGCCTTCATGAAAACAAAGAGGAAACCAGTGACCTAGAAACAAATGTAGGCTCTCAAACTACTTTAAACCCATTAACTTTAGACCTATAACTACGTCTAAAAAGCCTGCTAAAGACTTTGATTTCAACTTGTCAGGATGCACTGTGCTAAGGTTCAGGTTTATTCCTATCTGAAACCGTGTCAGGAATAGAAGACACATTTTTCATAACCCAAAGAACAGAGGCAGGGGAAGAAGGCTGTGGGATTTTTTTTTAAGGGGATATGTTTACATGGCACACAGCAGAGCCATGCATTGAAAGCAGCTCCGAACAGGAAGCTGAATAACATGTCAGCACAGCTTGCCTCTAATTACCAGGGTAATGAGAAGCAGAATATTTCTTTTCCCACAAAGAGCAAAGAGATTACACAAAAATACTTCTCTGCAACACAACTAGTTACTTCTTGTCATGCTGCCCTGTGCTATGCAGGCATACTCAAAGTGGCTCTAGGTACACCAAGCTGCTGATTTATGAAACCTTAAATCTCCTTTTGAAGAATTTAGTGCTAGATTCCCCAGCAAAGAAGTTGACTGGTCTGTGTAGAGCACTCAAGGAGGGGAAAAAAATGAGAGAAAATTAAAAAAGGTAAATATGCACCATGAAAACTTTTAAAAATAACTCCCTGAGGCTGCAAGTAACCATTTCAAAGGGATGGTGGGAACAAGAGCCATCTATAAAACTTCAATTTGAACATAAATGAAGCGCCCTCCCCCAGCATGAGCAATTACCACTGACTTTCATGTGGCAGCGCAACACACCTTTTCTTGTGCAGTTGGTCCTGCCAGCTCTATTTTAAACACACTAAAGAGCACTACAAATTAAAACATCATATCCAATCTTCCCATGCAGCTGAAAATACAGATCACCAAACACAGGTCAAAGACTTTTAAGACTTTATCAGCAACCCAACCCTGACAGCTGCTGAGCATCCCTGACATTCAGGGAAGTGGCTTGGATCCCCCAGAGAAGTACAGAGAGGAATGCACCACACAATAACAGCAATATAAAATTGTTTAGGTTGGAAGACCTTTAAGGTCATCAGGTCCAATCACTAACCCAGTATTGCCAAGTCTACACCATGTTTCCAACGGCTGTGGTTCTGGCAGCATAAGCACCAGTACACACCATTCAAGAGCATCCACAGGATGTGCAGTGCAAACTCTACCTCCAGCTGCAACTCCCTTCTAGCTTCTGAGGAGCCTTAATCTGCTTCTGCCTTTTGTGTGCTATTATTAACCTCGGGGATAAACTTGCACCCTGTTAATCAGGTGCTTTGACTGATGCTGTACCTGTTTCCCCAATGCAAGTAGATATCCTCTACCTTCTTTAGCAGTAACGTGGCAAGTATCACCCACAATATACAAGAATTCAAACCTATACAAAATCAGTGAGGGGACCGGCAAAACGGACCCTTCTCCAACACTGCAAGTCAATCCTTACAAACAAAAGTGTTAAGCAGGGAGGGAAACCTCACACTGTCAGAGATGCCCCGAGTCCACGAGTTTTCCACTCTGTCCCAGCAGGTCCCTTAACGCCCTGAGCCCGACCTCGCCGTGAGGAGCCCTCCGAGCAGCGCCCGACGCAGCCCTCGGCCACTCACCTTGTACACATCGCCGTAGGTGCCGCTGCCCACTCGCTGGATCAGCTCGTAGTCCTGCTGCGGGTTCCGCCTCAGGATATCCCCGCTCGGCCGCGCCGCCGGCTCCATCTCCGGCAACGCGCAGCCCCCGCCGGAGAAGGGGCGCAGCGGCCGCTTCCCTCCTCGCCCCGCCAACTGGGGACGCTCCTAGCACGGCAGCCGGCCCATGGCTCCTACGGCGGAAAATGCCGCTGAGGAGGGGCTCCCGGGGCGGGCTCTGGGCCGCGGCTGCCGAGACAAAGGCAGGCAGCGGGCGGTTGCAGCGGGCGGTTGCCACGGCCGTTGGCGGCCCGGCGGCGGGGGCAGCGCCCTCCAAAACCCCCGGCGGCTCCCGGGGCTCCTTTGGGCAACGGGGAAGCGCCGAACCCGTCGGGGAGCAACCGGCCTCAGCAGCTGTGCGGAAGGAGGTTCGGTCCCATCCCGCCAGCGACTGAGGCGGCGCCGCGGCCCGTCCGTCGCCGGCCGGGCAGCCACCCGCCCGCAGCCAGGCCCGCAGCAAGGCCGGGCCGGCTCCTACCTGCGCACCCACAGCCCTTTGTCCCGCCGGAGAGGGAGCGCCGCAGCCTCCTCCTCCTCCTCCTCCTCCTGCCTCGGCGCCGCGCTCCTCCCCAGCCACGGCCCCGCTGCCCGCCGCGGCCCCGGCCCCCGCGCGCACACGCACGCACCGCCCGGCCGAGCCGGGACGGGTCAGGACGGAACAGGACGGCAGCGCCCTCCGCGACGCCGCAGCGCCCCGGCGCGGCAGACGGCCCCACTGCAGCCCAGCCCACCCTTCTCCTCCCCTCCTACCGGCCTTCCTCCCTCCGCCCCTCCGGCGGAGCTGGGGCCGTACGTGGCCCTGCGACTGCTGAGCTGCGCCGGGGCCCGATGCCGGGGGCGGAGAGTGCGGCGAGGGTGAGTGTGTGCTCGGTGGAGAAGAGCCGGGGATGCAGATGGGCTCCGGTGCGGCTGAAGGCTACACTGCTTGCTCTGAATTACAGTGTGACCCCGCTGCTGCTGTGTCACAGGGCTCATGGAACAGAATGGTTTGGGTTGGAAGAGACCTTAAAGCTCATCCAGTTCCAACCCCCTGCCACAGACCAGGTTCTCCTAGAACACCTTCCACTAGACCAGGTTGCTCCAAGCCCCATCCAGCCTGGCCTTGAACACTGCCTGGGATGGGGCAGCCACAGCTTCTCCGGGCACCCTGTGCCAGCAGTTCAGCGCTCTCACAGGGAAGAGCTTCTTCCTAATAGCTAAGGTGCAAGGAGGAGCAAGAGGAGGAAGATGTACTGGCTGGGGCAACAGGGATGCGAACTGGGTAGGGCTCCCTGGTCAGTGAGTCTCCTCCTTTGTAATCTGGATTGCAACCTTGCAGCCGCATCATGTAATCCTTTTCATGGGCTAATCAAGCACCGTGGCATTTAGCTTTGTGGGCAGCTAGTGCAATGATAGTCACACGCAAATTAACTTGGACTTGTCAAGACTTGTTTCCTTGGGCTCCTAAAGTCAAAAAAGCTTCTGTGAAACTGTAAGATGGAAAGTATCCTATATCTGCCTTTCCTTCTTTGGAGAACTCACCTATGGGCTGTCAAATGAGTGCTAAACAATTTAAGAAACCCAAAGGTGGGGATACGGAGTAGAGGAATGCTGGAACTAGCAATAGTATTCCCTGCACGTGAAATCATTAAGGCCTAAAAAGAGGTGTCATTTTCAAGGTGCAAAAAAAGCCCCCAACACATACTCAAACTAGGAAATACATTTGCAAAAGTTAGGTAGAAAAAAAATTAAATGGATGCCAGATGTACAAGTCTGGTGTTCAGGACACTGGATTGGTTATTTAAGAATAAATTCTGCCTCTTTGTCAGTCAGACAGCCCACAGAGGTCCAATATAGTCTATTGACAAAGTAGCTGGGTACTGATTCTTACTTTAAATTGGAGTCTTTGTTTTAAGCTTATTCCAGCATATTTAGAAATCCCACATGCAAATACCTGAAACAGCAGTGCTGATTGTGTAAGCTTTTCCTTCAAAACTCAAGGCTCTGTAGCATAAGTCATTAGGATCAGTTTGTCACTTCAGTTCATACTCAAAGACAATGTGTGCAGACTCTCGGAAATTGCATAGTTTGATTTTATTGGATCTTTGTTTATGGGCTCATTTGAAACTCTGTGTGTCAGAAGCAGACTGCAAAATGTAAACTGTCCTGCTCCCAGGGAGACAGGGGAGCACAGAACTGCTACTGTAGAGATGCACTCTGAATTTCCCCTTGTACTCTGAAAGCCTTCTACATCCTGTATGTTCTTTCCAATGTAAATACATAAGTTTTCCTGAATACCCAGCAAATAAAGAAGAAACTATTTACCCTTTAGGGAGCTGTATTTCCTCAAGCAATTTTTAATAAAACAATTACCTCTCCCCCCATAAATTAGCTTCCTGCACTCCTGATAGCGAGCTGTTTGTGTCCTTTTGCTTTTCTCTTCATTGGCTGAAAGTTTGAATGCCTCCTTTCCCTCTACTGATTTGACAGGCCATCAGATGACAGCACAGGAAAGAGGCCATTTAGTTTTCCAGTAGCAGATGGTGCATTAAGACTTGGTCTCCCAGAACATCTTACACATCCAAGGGCTGTGCAACAACTGCAATTTAATGCAAAGGCTCCCATATTGATCGCTGTTTTGTCCTTGCTCAGTTAAGTTTCACTTCCCACCCGGAGGTGTAGTTTCCCATCCTGCATTGACAGTGGTAAAGAGTGAACTCTCAGAGCCCGCCTCGTGATCTGGCCTTAGCCCACCTTCCTCAGCTGGGTCTCAGTCCCTGCTGGAAGCACTACTGGAAAGTCTTTATAAATAACAGCAGCACCAGAACTGTGTTCCCATTGCCATTTCACGGTTAGAAAAATTGAGATAAATGATCTGTGCAAAGTGCATGGCCAAGCACTGCACATTGCCAGGTGTGTACTCTTGAACACATGCCAATTCTCACTCTGTATCTTCTACCTTAGACCACATCGCTTTTCTGGTCAAGCATGTTCCGGAATGTGCTTTTATGCAGCATCTTTCATCTGAATGGGTTCCAGCCTTAAAAGGAACGTTAAGTGGTTTTACATAAGGCATTACGTAGGATTAGAGAATGTGATCTGTTTGCATTGTAGTCTTAAGAAGAAGAACAGCCAAAGCTATTTTAATGAGACGTCAAGATTTGTCTGGTAACGGTGGATGCAAAACTAGAAATGTCTAACTTAGCAATATAATAAAGGTGGGTTTAAAAGCAGTGGAATGTGCCATATGTGTGAATGCGTGTTCATTGTCAAGTAAGAACCTCTGAGCTGTGAGCCAACAGCATGGACAAAAAAATATTTCAGCCCTAGTTTTTATCAGACTGCTAAAATGTCTTTAATTTCACATACTCTAACAATCTCATACGGAAGGTATTAAAAATATTTGGTGGGATTGCTTCATGTTTGTAGTGTGTTCACATAATAAAATAGATCAGCTGCACGGCAGTGCTGAGGCTGAAGACTTGTGAATCAACTCGAGGGCCTGCAGCTTTTCCCACTTATAGATTCGTGCAATACACTGCATTTTACATCAGACTTGGTTGAGGAAACCAAGTACACTCTCAAGAAATGCTGCAGCATCTTCCCTACGATTTGAGACGTAGCTTTTTTTCCTAAGTTTGTGGTTTGGGTTTTTCAGGCTGCTGTTTCTCCCCAGTGAAAACACACTCTGTTGCTACACCCTGTCTCTCCATGGCCATGAGCGAGGAGCCTGCAGAGGAGCTATTTCCAGGCTCTCTGTGGGCAGCTTTCTGCAACTGAGTCCAATTCTGCCTGTGACAGGCAGGATGCTGAACCTACTAAAGCTTCTTGGGGTCACCTCAGCAGCTATTAGTGCTGTTAATGCTGCTTTACCTGCTTGCTGAGCTCTGCTAGTGGGACCCAGAAGAAGAGGGAGTAAGGCAAGACTCACAGGATCCCAAATGGTGTCTCACTGCTTGAACAGCTCTTTGGGGCAGCTGGGGTGACAGTTGCTGTGGACACGATAGCAAATACAGAAGATGCCTCGAAGAAACTAAAGATCTTTGGTAAAGGAGCTCTGAAAGGAGCATACTATTTCTGTCCCAAGAGCAGAAAGAGGGAGAGGGATTGGAAAGACAGATACAATGAATGCAGCTGAGGGAGCATCTTTGGGCAAAAGAAGGAGGAGGAGATGGTGTCCAGGCCTGTTAGATGCTTCTTAATGTCCGGTGTGGGAATTCACTTGCTCAAGAAAGCATCAGTATCTCATAAACTGAGGATCTCCCCAGGCGTTGTTGCCGAGATGCTCTGGGAAGACAGAAAAGACACCAAGGGAGAGCAAAGACTTTTCAGGCTCTCAGGGGATTTGTATTCCTTGCAGGCCAGGACAATTAAATCAGACATAGCTCAGACCCTCACACCAGCCTTAACGAAGGCCCTTGTGCAAGGGTTTGTTTTTCACGGAAGGAACAGGAGTGCTAGTGGCTATACATTATTTTGTGTCCCCGTTTACATAGATGTATCTCAGGAGACTTTGCAGCTGATTGTGCTGTTTGCATTCTAAGGAAGGAAACCAGCTGGATGCCCTTCCTGTCCACTTGCACGCAGGGGAGGGCAGAGGTGAAGCAGGCAGCTCCGCTGACAGCAACTGCTCAGCACAAGGATGCAAGAAAATGTGACTGTTCAATTAAAAGCAGCATTAGCAAGGGGACTGGAGAGCACAGCCTGGAAACCTGGCTGCTCCTGTTTCCAGATGAACAAACCTGGCTGGAGCATATTGTGGGTATCTTACTGAATCATGCAGGCAGGTGGGTTCAGTTGCTTCTGCCAACATGCAAGAGGAACTTGAACCCTTTCCCTGGACGAAGTGTATCTTCAGGGGGAAATCCTAGAAACAAACTTGGCACATACAGATTTTGGCTTGGACTACTAAAACCATGTTGCAAAACCTGAGACTGGCAAGGTTGTTTTGAATATTGCGCCCATCTGCCTGTCAGTGCAGGAGAGAAAGAACAAATTAAAAACAATATCGGAAATAGATGGGAAGTTGAGCTTAAAAGAGATCTTACTGACCTCTAAAGAGAAGTAAGAGAAAGGAAGAGAAGTCTCGGAAGGTTGTAGTTAGTTGTGTAATGCTGGTATACCTGTGTCTGTGACAGAAAGGAATAACCTGGTGCTGTGAGGCAGTGAGGCTCCAGATACAGCATCAAAACGCATACAGATGGGTCTGCTTTATTATCTGAAACCACAGCTGAGACTGTGATATTTTATTAAAATCCAGCAAAACCTTGCAAGAGCCCTGAGGATGCTGCTTGGGGTGAGGAACCTACTGCAAACCAGCCTGACGGTCTAACTCAGATGATGGGGTTAAAGTTTTAGGCTGGTGGCTCTTTATCTACATGACTTCTTGTATTCTTAAGTAGCTCCTTCAGTTTGCAGAGCATCTTCCAGAAGGAAGGACCTTTGTACAGACTGCTTAAACATGTAATTTAATTAATCACTAAATTCTGCCTCCTCTATGAGTGAAATAGGATGGCTCTGTTACAGCAATAGTGTGCAATCATGTTTACAGGAGAAGCAAAGATAATTCCTTTGGCTGCAAACCCCATGTAAATGTAGGCGATCATAACACTATTCAAAGTGAGAAGTAGGAACAGCCGGAATAGAAGGATTTCCTCAGCAACAAAGATCAGCTTTGCTTAAAAATATTTCAGCAAGAAAAAACCAGAGAGATGCTAGGACAGCTTCAGCTTTCACGAAGAGTGGGGAAAAAGGTGATTCTGTTTTCTTACTTTATGGTATTTGCGAGGAATTGTGGCCTCTTCACCGATGAATAAGGATAGAGAAACTAAAACAATGATAAATCACCACCACAGAATGCAACTGTTTGGGAGAAGTCCATGTAATGTTCTTCAAGTACCGTTTAGATCTATAATCGTTTTACTTTCCCATGCAATTAAGCATAAGCAGTGAAAAAGTGAAGACTGAGAAGGCAGAAGTGATAACAATAACTGCAGGAAAGAAGCAAACATTCAACAACCTTGTATAATCACCATAAGAACAGCTGTCAGTCGGGGTAAGACTTGTCTGTGTCATGGCAAAGAAAACTTGTGCACACGGCATGGTTTCCCGCAACGGCGGCAAGTCCTGGCGAGTACTTGGTGGCACCTGAGAAAGAGCAGAGATTTTGTGGCGTCTCTTTCCCACCTCTTACGTAAATATTGCACAAGGCAGCTGGTTTCTGTTTGTGAAGGGCTGGGGATATCAAAAGCAACTGTGAATGCTGCCTGGGTAAGTGGGCCAGTCGAATCAAGGTAAATTGTGAAACTGCCCTGCACACTGTGTGAGCAGTACACATAATGGATTTAAACCCAGGTTCTCTCCTAATTCTGGGGCCTTTTCAGCACTGTATCTCCTGACACATCAGCCTGGGTGATCCCCTGCCTGCAGTCTATCTCTGTGGAGTATTATTTTTCCTCAGAAATCCTTCCATTGCATGCCTGTTCAGCATGTCTGCTGTGAAATAGCTCTTCATGATCTCACAACTTAGGCGCCAAGAACGTAAAGATACTTCCTAAGAAGTGCCGTTTGCAACTGGAAAAATAAAAGAAGTATATATCGGTGGCTTGAAGGGATGGATGGTGGGTGCAAATGAGCAAATGCTGAGTCACCCCCCAGAAACAAAATAATCTGCAAAACCCCCTGACTAGGGATCAGAGGAAATAATGCAGGAAAAGGCCTCAGGAATTCATGCAGTCAATCCCCCCAGCACAGCACAGGATCAAACCTCTCTGCTCTGCTTTCATTATGATACCACGTGCCATAATGGAAAGAGGAAAAAAATGCCAGTAAATTGGGAGTACAAGCTTGACCTAAGCAGCAATTCTCAAAGGAAAAGAGGAATACAAGGAATACAGGACCTAAGCCCATCTCAGTTTAATGAGACTTTCAAATGAACAGATCTTCTTTTCCACCTTCTTTCTTTTACCCCCCTCTCCATTTCCCAGCTGCTTTTCTTTTAATCTCCTCTTTCAACCTATTTGAGCCCCTCCAACAGTATCCAGCATAAGAAATCCCCCCTCTCACAATACCGGTTGCTTCTCTGCCACTTCCAAGAAGCAGCAGGCACATGCAATTGCAGGGATTATTTATAAAAATCATAAGGGAGCTTCTGCGGAGGCCATGAGCGGCTGAGCTCCTCACGGTCGCAGTGCCCAGCAGCTGCGGGTAGGAGGATTCAGCTGCCTGCCACGTGAGCCAGCACTTCAGCGAGCTGAAATTATATGTTTTGCTCTGATGCTGTAAACACAGGGAGGAAGCCAACAGGAGGCAGTCGCCGAGTATTGGAAAAGGCGCTTACAAATTAAGTACCAGCACATCAATGGAAGTGCAACAACACATGGCTGTAGCATGGATGAGCTGCCTGGAAGAGAAAATTGATTCACTTGTGAACGTTCTTCCCACTTTCAGAAATGAAGACTGGATCCTGATTGTTCCTGTGCATCCGGCAACTCTGGATGGACATGGCTTTCCCTGACCGTTGCAGGTCAGCAGTGCAGAAATGAGCAGCACTCTCCCAGAATCTCTCTTGCAGTCTTAGGCTCTGTTCCCTCTCATCCTTACAGATTCTGGTCCACAGAATCCTCTGGTGACTGTCACATTTCCAGTTTAATCCATTGTTCCTTGAACACTGTGCTGTGCTTCTTCCAAAGAGCAGCACAGGGCTGTGGCTTCAGAGACAGGTCAACTCCAGCACCTGGTTGGCATCAAAAGTGTGGGCAAGCATGAGCTGAGGACAAGTGTGTTTACCCACGTGCTGGTCTGCACAGTGTGGGTGGGAGCGGGTGAGCTCTCTGTGGCTGGCATTGCAGAGGGCTTCAACACTTTTCCTGGGTTTGCACAATAAACACAGGCATGGGAGGCTGCAGCTGGCAAGAAAGCACGGGAAGACAAGGAAAAATAAATAAGAATGTGCTCCTTGCATTCCTCCAGGTGGGAAGTTTTGAATGAGGGCACAAGGGGCGCGTTGAGTCAGACAGCATGCGCAGCCTGCATCACTACTCCTCTGCCCACGTTTTGCACCTGGGCATTCCTGTGCACTTGGGCTGAGTCATGGTCTTGCATGGCAGAGTGCTTAATCAATCCAAAATATGAGGAAACAAGCGCTTGCTGTTAAATAGGGAAATCTGGAGGGAAGGTGCATGTTATCAATCACACTGCAGCTAGATCTTCCCCAGGGGTGCCCAAGCCTGGGTCCATAAGCTGCGTCTTTTGTGCAGCATCCACACATGCACAGCATGTATCTCCTGCTGCCCATGGATGCTGCTGGCACAGGCAAGAACTGGGGGAGCTGGAGCTGACTTACCTCCATACCATCGCAGGATCCTGCTGGCGATTTCTCAGTCCATGTGTCCCTGTGTGTTCACTGCACACTGTAGGTAGGGTTCATGACCTGTTTGAGCTCTGTGTGCACACAAGCACAAGCTGTTGTGCATAGCTTCCCTTGGGTTGTGTGTCCCACCTGAGCACTGTGTGTTAATGAGCCTAGCTAGGTGGGTATTTGTGCAAGTGTCCACCCTGAGGGTATGAATGTGTGTCAGCCCCATCCCAGCCTATCACACACAGGGCAGGCCAACTGGGGTGCTATATGTCCAGGGTCTCCCCATGGGTGGGTGCCCATTGGGGTGTCCCAGATGGGGACGCCTCTGGTGGGAGGGATGCCTATGAATGTGCTTAGCGTTCCCAGGTGTGGATGCCCCGCATGTGGGGACCCCTTTCCCCAAGCCCAGTGCTCTGGTAAGAGTGACCTGGGTGTGGGTGCACCCTGGCTGTGCTGGGTCCCCCAGCCATGCCCCCATGGGTGTGTGGGTGCCCAAGAGGGTGCTGGGTGTGAGGGTGCCGCAGAGTGTGGCTGCCCCGGGAGGTGGGTGTCCCTGCTCTCCATGCCTGGTGCACGAGTGGGTGCCCGAGCGCGGATGCCCGCGGGCGGGTGCAGCTTGGGCGGATGCCCCAGGGGCCGCCGTGCCGTGCCGTGCCGTGCCACGCCGTAGCGGCGGGCGGGGATGCTGCTGCCGGCTCCCCCGCCCGCCCCGCGCCACCGCGGCAGACGCAGCGCGGCTCGGAGCGCGCACGGAGCCTCCTGCAGCCGCCGCGGCCCGGGCAGCCCCGCGCCCCGCCATGGCCCGGAACCGCCGGGAAAGGAGCAGCTGGGGTAGGCGGCATGGGGGCGGCGGCGGT